>OMKN01007062.1:3499-17967 GCA_900302345.1 Melanonus zugmayeri | reverse complement strand
GCCCCCGCCCCCCGCGCTCAGCCCCATGCCCCGCCCCTAATCCAGTATCGGCAAAATGGCGGCGGTGGACTGTGATGATGTGAACATGGACCTTGACATGGACATGCTCAGTGACGAGGAATTGGAAAGGTACACGAGAATAGCCCGTATTATGTGTTCGGCAGCAGACAAGAGACACCACTCTGTCTCGTTGCAGTCGTTTAAGCCGCCCCGTGAAGTTGTTAAAATTAAAAGTGTTAGTTTAATGTCGCGCTGTTGCAGCTAGCCTGTTAGCACGAGTTATCTGTAGGTTACCTAATGCTCTCCACTTTGTTTTGCTTTGCCGCCTTGCAATACTTCACACACATGACTCTGTAAGGACCGTAGCACGTCTTCCGGCTATGTGTGTGTTTTAAATGATTTGACCAAGTATGTATAGATGTGTTTTGGTGCAGTGAGTGGTTATTTACTGTGAAGCCAGCGGCACCGCTTGGACGTGATGGATGGCACGAAACGCTTCCAAAAAAAGCCCAGCCAGTCTCCCGCAGCTCGGCGGTGTCATGTGTTCCTGTCCCTCAGTACCGTTTATGTAATGGCTCATGTCATCATCAAATGTCCACAACATGTGTAAACGGAACGGGCTACTGGTTTTGGCTCTGACTATATTAGGCGAACCCCTGGGGCTCATATGTTGTGACCCATATCATGCATTAAAAGGTTAAAAACCCCTCCGGCTACTCTAGTTGCTCACTGGTCACTCTGTGGGTAAATGCAAGGGTGACTTGTGGTAATAATGTACTGCCTCGTTCTAGTTTAATTCATCGTTTAAATGATGGCAGTTGCAACAGAAATGACAAAAACAATACGATGAAATAAACAATACAATGTTTTATGAAGATGCCAACCATGTGTACACAATGGTATTCTTCAAATGCGACCCCACACGCAACTCAAGTCATACAGCAAACAAAAACACTCAGCTTAGTTTAGCAATGGGGTCTGTGATTAAGATTTTCCACTTATGATTGCCAAGAACACAATGATTATGTGTCTATCTTTGTGAAGGAAACAGAGCAGTAGAACAATGATACCACTGTCTGTATTAGTGCTCAGAGTGTTGGTGGTGACGCAACAATGACACACTACTTTGTCTGATTAGTTGTGCCACATAATTGTATGTGGTTGCAATACTAACATTATGTTTTTCCCTCTTATTTAGGGAAGCAGAGGGCTTCAAAGAACAAGGCAATGCCTTTTACATCAAGAAGAATTACTCTGAAGCATTCAACTACTATACCAAGGCCATAGGTACTGGTTTGATGATGTCTTGCTAGCCAAATGTTTTTTATTGACTGAAACCATCTTCCCTGGGACAGTGAGTTGGTATCAATAGATTTTTCGATTTTTCTCAGATGTGTGCCCCAAGAATGCAAGTTACTATGGGAACAGGGCAGCAACACTAATGATGCTGTGTCGGTACCGAGAGGCTCTGGAGGACTCCCAGCAGGCCGTGCGGTTGGACGACACGTTCATGAAGGTAGGCTGTGGACTACAAATCAACACAGCTCTTTGTCGTATTTTTCTCTCAGTTTGTAAACTGTCAGTTCATTGTTGACAGGGTCATCTACGAGAGGGGAAGTGCCACCTGTCACTCGGCAACGCGATGGCGGCAAAGCGGTGTTTCCAGAGGGTTCTGGAGATGGAACTCGACAACAGCCAGTGCCAGCAGGAGGTCTCTCAGCTTTAATTGGAGAGAGAGCATGGTCTGACAAACTTTTCCTTGGCTGTCCCACTATAACACTACAGCCTTGGACAAGCCTCTGTAAACAAGAGTACACATGTCTAATACAGAGTAGTTTAGCAGGAGATTATATAGGCCAGTATGGCTACCTACATGTTGGCTTGCACCCACGCTAAATCATGGGAACTACATCACAAATAGGATTATAATAAATTGTTATAGGAGATTATTAATGTCTGACCTATCCATTTCTGTCTTCAGCTCAAGAATGCAGAATCCATACTTGAATATGAGAAGATGGCGGAAATAGGATTTGAGAAACGTGACTTTAGAATGGTATGTTTTATTTTTTTATTGTCGTTTATCAACTGTTGTACCGATGTCCAGCTTCAGAGATGGCAAACTGTATTTCTTTGTTCTCTTTAGGTTGTTTTCTGTATGGACCGTACCTTGGAGTCGGCCCCAGCCTGTCACAGGTTCAAGGTGCTGAAGGCGGAGTGCTTAGCCCTGCTGGGGCGCTACCCTGAGGCCCAGGGTGTAGCCAGGTGAGCACGAGAAGGTTCACGGGTTGCAATGTTGAAGAGGTTCAATCTATTGGAGATGGCTCATTACTATTATCTCTTCTAAAAGGGTATTGAAGAAATGACTTGAAATGTACTGTATATTTAACAATTGGTATCAGACAGCTCAAGCTTTTTTTGGGTTACTGTATTTGTTATGAGGATCTTGTTCCTAATAGCGATGTAGTTAGATGAGAGAATTCTGTTTAAGCCTATCATGCTTGGTAATGGGGACGGGAATTGGCAGGGAGCCCATGATACGATATTACAAAACATGTTGAGAGCCGATGTGATATGTATTGCGATTCTGTAAAAATTGTGATACAGTATTACGATTTCTTGTGTGGTTTTATCCTTTTGTGTGGTTTAACATATGGGTATAACGTTGGGGTTTGGGTTCTACAAGTCCGTCGGTGTCTGCCATTGTTTTTCATATGAAAGTGGCTGAATGGAACATAGTTGATGCAAATCAACTATAGGTGAATACACTATAGCGCCCTCTGTAGGATGGTACCATTAATATGTTTCCATTAAGATGACATTGAAGTTTCTGGCTTACCTTTTTTTCCTTAAAAAAATCGTGTTAACCTGACGATACAAGTATTGCAGAAGCAAAGAATCCCGATAGTCACATGAATTGATTTTTGTCCCCCCCCACCCCTACTTGGCAACATAATGAATTAATTTTTCCTTCCTTAATTTCAGTGATATCCTCAGAATGGACTCCACCAACGGGGATGCCCTGTATGTCCGCGGTCTCTGCCTTTACTACGAGGACTGCATCGACAAGGCTGTCCAGTTCTTCGTCCACGCGCTGCACATGGCGCCCGACCACGAGAAGGCTCGACTCGCGTGCAGAGTGAGTTTCCAAATCCATGCAGACGGCGAGATTATCAAACCCAAATCGCTGCGTATTGGGGTCGCATGTGACAGTATGCTTCTTGTTGTCGTAGAACGCCAAAGCGCTTAAATCCAAGAAGGAGGAGGGGAACAAGGCCTTCAAGGAGGGCAACTATGAGGCAGCCTACGAGCTGTACTCGGCAGCCCTGACCATAGACCCCAACAACATCAAGACCAACGCCAAGCTGTTTTGTAATCGGGGCACTGTTGGGTCAAAGGTGAGCCAACCGTGAACCGGAGAAGTTAGCATACATATCCATGAGTCATTTCCCAGTCTCTTGCATTAGAAAACGTATCTTCTTATGTCACACACACACACCCTCGCTAATTTTCTATCTTGTTCATGCATTCATCTGCTTATCAGGAGACATAAACAATGGCATTGTTTTCTTAAGAGTCTGCCCTCGTTATGCACAGTAACACCTTTGTTTATTTTCTTTTGAAAGTTGAAAAAACTAGAACAAGCTATCGACGACTGCACAAAGGCAATTAACCTGGACGAGAGCTACATCAAGGCCTATTTACGGAGAGCTCAATGGTATGGTATCAAGTCAACTATCGGTGACTATATTATCAGTATTGGTGTTGCGATCATCATGTCCAGTGTATTGTTCACAGAGTACTTGCTTTTGCTACTGCAGCTACATGGACACGGAGCAGTATGAAGACGCCGTCCGGGACTACGAGAAGGTCTACCAGACTGAGAAGACTAAAGGTGAGCTTTGCTGTCGGCCCCTGAGCTGCCACATGCCGTCACGTCAGCTGGGTCAAAGCATCATTAGGCTCACAAATCAGATCACAATCAAATCAAATCTGGGTGACCGGGACATTTCATTTTCTTCCACTTCATATTCATTTCAAATTTTCTTGCCAGTACCGTTGGGACTGGCCACTGTAAAAAATACTCTTATTAAAATCCAATTATGAAAGCCAGAAGTTCTGCTATAACATAGTAGGACTGCTGAATCCAAGATTATAGCATCATCAATCTGGGTCATATCATCTGCTCATATGTCTTATCCCCTAGATTCCCATAGAATCTAACTCTGTGGGAAACACTGTAACCCCTACCTGCTCCATAATGACGGATAAATCCACTAAATAGTGAACGTCCTGCTCTGTGTCTCTGTAGAGCACAAGCACTTTCTGAAGAATGCCCAGCTGGAATTGAAGAAAAGCAAGCGGAAAGACTTCTACAAGGTGCTGGGTGTGGACAAGAACGCCACTGAGGACGAGATCAAGAAGGGTTACCGCAAGCGAGCGCTCATGCACCATCCAGGTGAACCTTTGTTGTGTTCACTATTAAGCATTATTCTCTACAAAATAATCATACTAAGGTGTATATTAGAACATTTTACGTATATAATAATTTGCTATTTACTCTTCGCAGAGAAAGGGAAAAAACTATTATTTTAGGTTTTATTAGTGATGTGTATATGATTACTAAGTTTCATTCAGTTAGACCAGCTCGATCACGTTGCAATAATAGTCTCGTATATATATATAAACTATCACAATATTTCCATAGCCAAAATTGGCCCATCCAAAAATCAACATAAAATGTACATCATTTTTTTTCTCCACGTCCAGACCGCCACAGTGGCGCCAGTATTGAGGTGCAGAAGGAGGAGGAGAGGAAGTTCAAGGAGGTGGGCGAGGCATTCACGGTGCTGTCTGACCCCAAGAAGAAAGCCCGCTACGACAGCGGCCAGGACCTGGAGGATGAGGGCATGAACATGGGAGGTTAGCATCTGGTCCGGATGGGGGATGGGGGGTCGTCAGGGGAACCATCGCCAGACTCACCGTTCAATACAAATTCACTTGATGTTGGCTACCAAGATTATTATGTATATATAATATCAAATAATATACTATTTGTAATATTAATATATAGTCCTCTGGCAGACACACCCTAATGTTTTGATGCATTTGTGTGTGTGAGCTCTGTTTAATGTAATGGTGTTTTTTTTATCTTTACCAGACTTCGATGCAAACAATATATTCAAAGCTTTCTTTGGAGGCCCTGGGGGCTTTAGTTTTGAAGGCAATCCATGTATGTACCCAAAGGCTCCTTTTTGTTCTACTTTTCATACATTTCAAACATTGCCAAGAATGTTCACTTAACTTCTTGTTCATCTTTTCATTTCAGCATCTGGACCAGGAAATTTCTTCTTCCAGTTTGGTTAATAATCCCAGAGGATTTCTGCACTTATTCATTTGCTACGTCAGAATCTCTGTTCTACACATTTCAACCCTAAGCCTACTCTTAATTTACACATTTCACCATTTTAAAGTGAGAACATAGTCTCTCCTACCGCCTGAGTGAATGCTATCTTCACTGAAATGACAACAATAGTAATAATCACATAGCAAGAGGCCTCCAATTTAGCTGACAACCCTTACTTTTTTCTGTGTTTTTGACTTCTCTTCGAATGCAACCGAAGTGAAACTCAGGAACAGCACTGTTCCTGTTGGGCGGGGGGGGGAGAGAGAAGAAAAAAAAAAAGATGCCAAAATGAAGTAACTGTGGGGTTTTCATTTGATGGCAGAGACTGCAGGGAGTGCATTGGGGGGGAGTGGGAATGTATGATGCCCTGGGGACCCTGAGAAACCAGAGCTGTGAGCTCGCCCAGCTTCCCCTCAGCATCACTGCAGCGCACGTGTTCTCTGCATGAAGCTAGCCACTCATCACGGTGTAACCCCACAAGTACAGCCCACCCCGAGCTCTGCTTATTGTTAGCTGGAGCAACTCCTGGGTTGTTTTTTTTATATGCGTCTGCCCGGAATAGCCAAATCAGCTTTATCTGATACGGCGGATTTCCAATTACTTCGTCCAGCGTTTGTCCCGATAGCTGGAAACCCCAGACTTGCACAGTAACACACGTGCGGCCTTAGCGCAATTGAGAAGATGGCAGCAGAGAGATTAGCTAAGCTTGCACCCGCCATTGCCCTCGCGTTCTCCCTCCCCAGTGGTGTTTATGTTCCACGTTGCCGTCCACCGTTTGATGCTCTGTACATTTTACTGGAATGTAAAGTGTTTATTTGTGATGATTAGTAGTCCTTTTTTCTTTTCTTTTTTTTATATGTATATTGTAAAAAACATAAATCTGCCGACTTGAGTGTAAAAGTGGGGAGGCGCTCCTGTTTATAGGAAGAAAAAAAAAGAGTTGGAATGGACATCCGTGATGCGCAAGCATGACTCTGGAATAAACTCAGGAGATACAATTAGGCTTTGCTTGTTTTACACTAATGTGGTACATATGCTGGCTATATTCCTCAAATGTGATGCAGGCTGTCTCGATTATTTGTTTTGTTAGTTTTACAGATAACCATATATCTGTATTCACATGTGAAGTACACACAAGAAGGTTTTGCTAATTGTCTGAAAAGTCACATTAATATGGCAGCCTATAATTGAAACGTAACAGTTGCTTCCCAATGCTGAGTTTGGAGTGTTTCATTCACTTGGTGTTCCTAATGTAGAAGGACGGTATCCCTGTCTTTTGCTCTAGTAGTTGTTGTTCTCAAAGTCAGTCCCCTGTTGACGATGGGAAGTTATCAGCCATGTAAATAAAGTGGACCTCCGAAATGACTCCTAAACTCTGGGCTCTGTCTTTATTCAAGACTAGAACATGCTTGATTGTCTCAGTATATGGTAGGCCTATATATTAGGTCTACAAGTTATTTTATTTATCAAATGAGTAGTATAAGGTCATGGCAAAAGGAAATTCTTGATACCAAGAATTTCCATACCATTCCATTTCGATGCCAAAAAAACACGGGCACAATAAAAAAAAAAGTATAAAAAAGGAAATGCTTTTGACAAACGTGCTGTGTAGAGTGTGTGTGATAAGTTATAATGTGATGTAACTTGCATGGTTTGCCTACATGCGCAAAACGGTTGCATTTAAAGAAACGCTTGCCTATAAACGCCAACATGGGGGCGCTGTTTGCTCTGTGTCGATTACCGTTCGTGTTAGTGTGGTTGCTAGGGAACCAGACCATTGCCCCAAACTCCGAGGGGCGGTTTAGTTGGCTAACTACGCTAAAATTAGTTAATTATATATTACAGAAATTCGGACAAAAATGTCAGACGTAGAAGTAGACCAAGGACCCCGGAGCACATTCCCCACTTACATGGCTGAGGGGGACCAGTTGTTCCACAAAGGCGAGTACAGGAAGGCCATAGCCAGCTATTCAACGGTGAGTTTAACACATGACATTGCATTGCACCACATTTACTTTTTTTAATAGTGCTGTTTAGATTTATCTCTGAGAAAACAAGTAGTTACAATGAACAGTCTAGCGTAGTTATTATTAGGCCTATTCTATCCTTCATCTGATTACCATTCAAGTAAAGCATCATTTTGTTGTTTTTTGTTGAGGCATTGCTTCTCAAATCAGAGGACAAGCACTGCCTCGTTGCCAGATCCAGATGTTACTTAAAGATGGGGGACACTGACAACGCACTCAGAGATGCCGAGACCTCCCTCAAAGAGGACAAAGAGTTTTTCAAGGTCAGATTAAATATACGATGACTCCATCATCACAAAGTGCATCGTTGCTTTTAAATCGCCAGACAACACAACTCTTAATGAAATGGGTCCTAGACGGAGAGATACGACGTGACGTGTCTTCCCTGCAGGGGCTGTACCAGAAGGCCGAGGCCCTGTACACCATGGGAGACCTGGAGTTCGCCTTGGTGTTTTATCACAGAGGCCGCAAGCTGCGTCCAGAGCTGCAGGAGTTCAGGCTCGGGATCCAGAAAGCACAAGAGGCCATTGAAAACTGCGTGGGCAGTAAGTCTCACAATGATGTGACTGAGGGGGCGGTTGTTTTTCATTCAAAAACATTGCTTTCAGAAAGGCTACAACCACATAATAAGGCTACTGTTTTAAAATCAAAGAATACATTTATTAATCAGAGCACTTACATTGATTGATTGAAACCTTTTTTTATTCTCGAAATGGACATTTGAAATGCCGTCGAGATTACAAAACAGTTAACACATAAAACGCACATAAAAGGGATGCATTCAAAAAAATCTCACTTTAAAGTCATCAGCAGAGGGAGGCCCCAGTGTCCTCGTACAATTCAGGGAATCAGAGCACTCAACAAGATGAACAAAGATGCAAAATAATATAACTTATGAACGATTTACCCACTGAGAGATGACTGCTAAAATCAATGGCATACAGGACTGCTTTTTGGCTCAGCAAACGAACTACGTAACGCAGCGGCGAAGTTAGTTGAAGTATTTTATTTAGCAAGAGTTGTCGACGGTTACTTTTTTACGCGATGACGAACAGACGCACAACGAACAAACGGAGGGGGGAAAATGTGCCCCCTTTTTTTGTCTTTGATTTCTCATTCTATTTCATCGCTGTAGGTATTGATTGCTGCTCTCCCCCCACTTGTGTCCTCCTACTGTTAGCATTCCCTGCTTCTGTTGCTCCATTGTTTTTATTCTTTTTAGTATTTTAAAGTGATTTGCTCTTATTGTACATGTCAAAGCACTTTGTAAACGTTGTTTTTAAAGGTGCATATAAATGCATTGTATTATTATTTATTATTTATTTAATCAAGTTCATTTCAACTTATGTATGTAAAGGGTTACTGCCTGTTATTAATAAAGGTCACACATGTGAGAGATAAAATAGGCTACCACAACTTGAGAAAAGTTTGCAAAAATATGTAACCTAATTATGTTGCATCTAAATGGAAATGTTTCTCTGATATGTTTTATTTCATTTTCTGATCTTTCCCAGAAAAACTGGAGAACAAAGAAGACCTATCGTTGTTCTGTAAGGGGGAGGTGAGACTTTTCTTCTAAATGAGGAAACTGGAGCAAACAGAGATAACAGACATGTTCATGCACTGTTCCTGCAGATAAAATACAATACAATACAGTAGCCAATTGTTCTTTCTACCGTGTGCTCACTGACAATCTACAGTATTGAACTATAACTTTCATAACAAAATAATTGGTAGGTTAAGAAGGGGCAGCCGGCGACAGCCACCCAGCCCCAGAGGAGGGATCTGAAGCAGCAGAACCAGAAGATTGTTAAGGTGGAGAGAACCAGCAAGCAGCTTCTAGGACAGCTTTACAGCGACAAGGAGTATCTGGAAAAACTCCTGAAAGATGAAGGTGTGTGTGCTTTTGTTCAGCCATTTTGTTTAAATTGCAAGTGACAGCCCAAACAAACCCAAAACATTTTTTCATTCATATTTTGTGATTGGATTTTTTTCTTATAGGATATGGATATATTGAATATGGTTTATACAGTGCTGAAAGGTTCTGACCACACTAAAACACACTGTGTTTTAGTGTGTACAGGGCTTGTACATCACAATGCATCATGGGATTTGTTGCTGGCGATACGCCATATTGAGAGGACTCAAGAGAGTCGTAGTACCGTAAAATCCTAAATCAACGTAAACATACCTAGGCTAATGAAAACTTTTGCCAAGTCTCGCATGAGAAACACTGTGGCAGTTTCAAACACAACAATGTCTCCCCATAATGACAAATCATTTCACAATTAATTACTAAAATAACAACCAAAAAAGCCATTACTGCCAACACAATAACATTCCAATGCTCCTATGCTTCCAAAATGGAGGCGGTCATTGCGCTGTGACGTCGTGATGTACAAGTATATATGTGTGTATATGTATATCCCATTCTGCTGTCCAGACTTGGTGAAGGCGAGGATGCGCGGCGGGGAGCGGCTACAGGATCTCATTCTCCATAGCGTCGGCTACCTCGACAGCCGCGTTGACTTCTGGCGACAGCAGAAGTTGATCTACGAACGGGAACGGGACCGCAAGCTGATGCAGGAGAAATGGAGCAAGGGCCATTCTCACGGCTCGCCCTCCGACCCCACCCAGTATGTGCTGAGGAGCCTGGAGGAGATTGACACAGGTGACCCGGATGTCAGGGTGGAAGCCACCGGATGATGCGGGCTGCGGATTATATTAATAATTAATTGCGTTTACAGAGAACTATTCAAGGTCCGCAAAACGATTTACATAGTGTGTGTGTGTGTGTGTGTGTTGTTTGTCTCATTAGCGTTGACCTCTGGGAATGTGGAGGGGAGTCTGAGGGAGGCCCAGCACATGATGAGGACAGTGCAGGGGTGGTCGGCGGACACGCTGCCCAATAGGAACGAGGTGCTGGCCAACCTGCACTGCTGCATAGGGAATGCCCTGATGGACCTGGGGAAGATGGACCAGGTGCTGAGTCATTACCAGAAGAGCCTACAGCTGGCAACACATGGGTGAGTTTAGTGTGGAGGTCTATGTATAACAATGGATTCATTTTGAAGTAGATTTTGTGTGTGTGTGTGTGTGTGTAACCCCTTGATGATCAACAGTGAACTGCCAGATGCAAAGTCCCGGGCGCTGGACAACATCGGTCGAGTCTACGCCCATACTGGAAAGTTCACCCAGGCCATTGATGTGTAAGCAGCCAATACTGCTGTATGTTGTACAAAAGTATGTGTGTGCGTGGATCGAACAACACAGCACAGATGAATGCAACTAGCAACAATCGCTTTACTTTTTAGGTGGGAACAGAAGATTCCTCTGGTGCATGACAGCATGGAGAAGACCTGGTTGTTCTACGAGATCGGACGCTGTTACCTGGAGCTGAAGCGCCACACGGAAGCGCGGGAATATGGCTGCCGTTCCCTGGACACCGCTGAGGAGATCGGAGACGACAAATGGCTGCTCAACGCCAGCGTTCTGGTGGCACAGGCAGACTGTAATTATATATATATATATAATATATATATATATATATATATATATATATATATAGAGAGAGAGAGAGAGAGAGAGAGAGATACACTGAACAAAAATATACACACAACACTTGCTCCAATTTTTCATGAGCTGAAATCAAATATCTAAGACTTTTTCTATGAACACAAAAGGCCTATTTCTCCTAAATTTTGTTCACAAATGTGTTTAAATCTGTGTTAGTGAGCACTTCTCCTTTGCTGAGATAATCCATCCACCTGACAGGCGTGGCATCAAGATGCTGGTTAGACAACATGATTATTGCACAGGTATTATACATATTACATATTGCATATTACACGTGGTCTGCGGTTGAGAGGCCGGTTGGATGTTCTGCCAAATTCTCTGAAACAACTTTGGAGACGGCTTATGGTAGAGAAATGAACATTCAATTCACGGGCAACAGCTCTGGTGGACATTCCTGTCAGCAGCCAGTTGCACGCTCCCTCAAAACTTGTGGCATTGTGCTGTGTGATAAAATTGCACATTTTATCTCAGCAGAGGAGAAGTGCTCACTAACAGATTTAAACAAATTTGTGAACAAAATTTGAGAGAAATAGGTCTTTTGTGTACATAGAAAAAGTCTTGGATCGTTGATTTCATATTTTTTGCGTTTATATTTTTGTTCAGTGTGTGTATATATATATAGCTATAACAGTATATAGTAGAGCATACAAGTAGAAGTGCTTTATATCATTTGACCTGTAGTAACCTTGTGGAGTTAATTCACTTTGTTCAGCTATCGACTATTTTCTCTGACCACTCATTTTCTGCCTTCTCATCTCAGTGCACCTTGGGGACGTCCAGTCGAGCACGTCACACTTTGAGAAGGCCTTGAAGCGAGCTAAAGTGCTTAGAGACGACTCTGCTGTGGACGCCATTCAGAAGGTTTTCAGTCTCCATCTATCCATCTTCATTACGAGCCTTTGGTTCTTCTTATTAAATGATAATGTCCTAACTTAATGTTATTCTCTTTCAGGCTCTCCTCTTGGCAAGACGAAATTCAGTGAAATAACATGTGTGGCTGCTTGACAGAAGGCATAACAACTAAATAAAAGAGACCAACCACAACTTTCAATGTTGTGGTTGGTGATCATCTCTTTTTAATGAGTTTGGAGTTTGTCTAAAAGTAACATCAAGACCAACCCGATGTGTCTCTACTGCTTTTTTTGCAGCCCAAATCTAAACCACTTTACTTTCCAAATGTTGCTGTTACCACCTGGTTATGGAAATGTGGCTGATATGGGACCCAAGAGGAACAGATCTTTTCATGACTTGTGTGGTGATATGGTCTGGGGTTTACTTTGTTTTATATTGGATGAGGTTTATATTTTAATTTTATAATAAGTAATGTGAAAAGTAAATAATATTGTGAGGTATATTAATCAAATGGGAAATCATGTAATCTCTTTGATGTGTAGCCTACTTCCTCTTCTTTAGCATTATTAGCTCAGAACTGTTTTACAATATACTATTGTTGAATATATTTTTTTATGTAGTGCTTTTCCTGAGTACACTACATCCAGAAATACAATGCTGTGATGTGATGTAATTATATAACCATAGGGTTAATTACAGTCCATTGTGTTCTTATCTTTTTTTTAAATGACCTTTTATCAGACCTATGAATTTGACCCATAGGCTGATGACAGGTTTATATAAAATAATATGTATTAATATTATGTACATAACATAACATAATATACATAAATTATAATTCAACAGACCTTTTCCCGTAGATTTGTTCTTTCTTTTAAGTTTTGTCATTCACATTCTACACTTTTATTTTTTAGAATTTAGTCCAATATAATACAGTGGCGTGTAAACATTATTGACAAGGAAGCGCGATAAACACGTGATTTTCCTTTAACACACGTGACAATACACGTGATTTACACCACGGGTCCTGGCGATGGAGATGGGTCCCCAGCGCCGGAGGTGAGCCCGAGCCCGGTGCTCCACAGCGGGACGCCATTGGGCCTCGTCTTCCCTCGGTCAGGGGCGTGTCACTGGCTCGACGCTCTCGTGCGCATGCTCACTGGCCTGGGTTTTGTTTCTTGTAGAGCGCAGCCGTCGCACGGAGCTGTGCCCTGTCATTGTAGTAAAACAAGCGTGTGTGGTCAGCAGTCAGCGATACCACAGTCAACTCTACTGCTGCATATTTGGTAAGCTTCAACCAACAAAAAGCCCCTCGGGAAAAGAATAGCAACTCGTTTTTAAGCTAACTTTTGTCTAATGAACCTAGTTTGTTGGTGACATTCACTTCGACAGTTTATCTTAAAAAAAAACAAAAGGCAGCAGGCGTAACGTTAGTGCTCGGATATGGCTGCTGATATTTTTTGACGACTGCCACGCTTTTCTTCCTAAGTGTGTGTCTGGCGAGGCGTGAAGCGTGCCACTCCCCAGCCGCACCGCACATGTTATCATTCCGCTCTTTCTTTATCTCTCTCTTGAGTTTAAAATGTCGTACGATTTGTCTTCCTCTTTTCTTTTCTTTACAAAAAAAAAGTGTTTCGTCTGCATGCCCGTTGAATACTACATGGACACTGTGATGGACAACAAAAGGATGACCACGCTTTCTCTGCGCCATTTACTCCCTTCATGTCCCCCAGCCGTACCCATATGGGATCATATAGAAAGTGATAGTTAGGCGAAATGGTTTCTGGAACGTGTATCCCTGCTGTCCACACCCTTCACACTAGTTGTGAAATATGGCCATTTTCCCATCCGTTACTTTTCATTACTACAAAAAATAATTACCCTTTTATTTCCTACATTATAACTCAAACGTGTGTACGCTCCAATGTCGTTATATTGGATTAAAGAAAATCTGTAATTCGAGAAAACTCAAAGATAATATTCAGATAATTTACTAATGTTGCCCATCACTTGAGTCTTTGTCTCTCATGACCTAACCCATGTTGCTTTATGTTTTAGGTATGGCCCTTTTATTCGTTGTTTCTTAAAAACAGTATTTAACTAATTGTGTTAGATTAAAATAAAATGCACATTTATAGTTTGGCTAATGACCCATGTTACCTTACTAGTTTTCTCACAGCAGAACTAGTACTACCAAGCATATCTTTGGTCAGTTAATCGATTTTTACGTCCTTTTCAAGAGTGTAAAAAAAAAAAACATTTCTATAATGACAGGACAACCATTTGAGTAGCAGTAGGTATTTTATGGCAGATAACATGTGTCATTAGTCATTAAGTCAAGACCCAAAAATGTATTTACCAATATTGCAGTAATCAACAATGCCTTCATGTACTGTTAAAAACATTGATCAAACAAAAAGCTGCAACAATTGTGGCTAAACTCAATTAAATACTAAGCCATTGAAACATGAATTAACATTGAAACATTAATTCATTGGCTTCTTTCTAAAGATTAACGGTTTGGCATATGCTCTGTCTGCGACCCACTAAAAATTGGTCAAACATTAATGAAAGCACCTCCACTCGTGATACTGGCAGCACACTAA
>OMKN01007042.1:1178-11618 GCA_900302345.1 Melanonus zugmayeri | reverse complement strand
AGTTGGCTATTGTACGCCTTCTAGCTGGCTCCTGTGTAACACGTCTTTGTTACGGCTTTGTTACTTCATACGACAGGGAATATTCCAACAAAAAAACACACAGGGCAAAAAGACAAGAAAGTACTAAACTAAAATATGAGAGAATATTGAGAGGCTGGTCCTATGGACAGCCTCTCAGGACAGGTTTATGCAGAACCTACAAGGAAAGGAAACAAGGAAATTGCGCTGTTTACTAACCAGCGCATTGAGGGGACCAGGCGTTAGTGAACAGTGTTAGTGAACACACTTGTTAAGGCTCACATACTTTGTTTTGGTGGACTTAAAAGCCTTTTGACAAGCTGGTAGTTTAACACTCTTAATAATGTGAATCTATTTATTTTAAATGCTTTGGAAATATTAATATAACTCTGTTGCACTCGACTATGTTTAAGGTGACGCAACGCCCAGTTATACTGCGTTTCTGTCTAAATGTATAGTGTCTAGAGCCATAATGATGGTAATAAGAGGTGGATTAATTCGGGTGGGACTGTAGAACCTCACTGAAGGCCCACGGTCCGCCACTGTGGTGTACTTTGCTTATGTAACAGGGTTATAATATGTTGTTGAAAGTTAGTCAAAATTCTGTTATTTTCATGCAGTATTTAGTTTGAAAGCAGTTTACATTGATATTGTTTTATTGTATTTATCTGGGAGATTGTTTGGTATTCCACCTTTACCTGAACAAGGCTCTTTTGTTTGTGGTATTAGAGCGCCCTCATGTGGTGGGTGGTGCTAGTTATAGTGACCGGAAATCGTCAGTTCTTCCCTTTTGCACTGACGATCTAAACTACGGTACGTACTTAAATCAGCTCCGTGGTTTTCCTTGTTTATAAGTATAGAACTAACTTAATTCACAATGTAAGTGTATATAAAGTTATATGAACAGTCTTGTCACGTTTTGTGATGGTCTGTGAGTTGATTTTCATTATTTATATTGTTTTGGCCGAGTGAAGCTAGTTTATTAGCTGTGCTTGTTAGCTCGGTTGACTGAGGCGCCCGCGCCATAATGTTCAGGAGACGTTATTAATGAAAGAGTGTATGCCTGAGTGTATTGATTGTTCTATTATAATGTATAGGGGCAGGAGCTGTATGCAGAATTACCACCACCAATCACATGTTTGTTGTTTGTCAGAATAAAAGCCATGAGCCGAGAGACATACAGTGTGGTTTCTTCAGTCTGCTGACCAGGACCGAATAGAGGGGTTACACTTAGTGCATGAACCCATTTGGCACAATACACCTCCGTAGATCTTTAATCATTAAGCCACGGCCCGCCGGCGGCCGTTTCAGACGTAATGAATATTCATCATTCATTCCTCATCAAGATGGTGAATTCTCAACGTATCTGTTCATGCGTCACATCGTTTGAAAGCTGTAAGTCTCCAGAGTCTAACCCAACCAACCGATCTGAGACGACACACACACAGCGAGAGCAAACACAGCCTTTGTGCGAAGAGTGCACTCAAAACAAACCGAGAGAAGATCTG
This sequence comes from Melanonus zugmayeri, assembly GCA_900302345.1. NCBI lineage: Eukaryota > Metazoa > Chordata > Actinopteri > Gadiformes > Melanonidae > Melanonus > Melanonus zugmayeri. The sequence goes on along the minus strand of OMKN01007042.1, from coordinate 10,092 downwards.
CGCTTCCTACCTTTCATGTGATCTGGGAGTCGATCAACATCATCGATCAAGATAATCCTGGTCTCCAGCTCAAGGGTCCGACCAACAAAACTAGCCGCTGCATTTAGTCCCACAAACACGCTAACTTGAGAAATCCTCAATAAAACACCCTTTGTTGACTTTGCGAATCGGTAAAGTATATATTGTTTTTGTTCGCTTAGCCGTTTGTACTGCTTGTAGAAAGATATACTCATATTAAAGTTTAGTATCTCCGTAAACTGTGGAGTCTTAGAAACTAAACAAGCCAATGACAGCGAATGAAGTGCTGTTGTTCGCAAACGTCATACACATCGAGCCAATGGCAGACAATTATACTTCTGACTGACCAGTCTTACAGCCAATGAGATTCTGATTTCAACAATATGTAGATGTCCTAGGAGGGACTAAGCAGGCGGGCCAGCAATGTCATGCGATCCTACCCACACTACATTTGCGGTCGATCGCGATCGACGTATTGGGCACCCCTGCACTAGACTATCCTACCAAACAGTCTCACTTCCAGATAAAAGGTTTTGCATTTCTTCCCCCAATGTCTAGTGGTAACCATCCTTGAGCAAGGCACCTAGCCCTCACTAAGATTACGTTTAACTACAGACTTTATAAAAAAGTGTTCGACAACAGGCAGAGATCAGACAGGGAGGGACATCCCCATCCACCACAACAACAATCACTCACGGTCGGGTACCTCGTAGTAGTAGTACTAGCACTGCGCTCACCTTCCGGGGCTGGAAGTCGTACTTGACACAGTGTTGGAAACCTTTCCCTTTGGACTTGAGGGATGTCACAATCAGATGGTCGCCCACAAAGTGCCCCGAATAGCCCACGCCCTTGTTGGTGCGGAAGCTGTGGACAGAGACGTTGGATCATGTGATGCGGCGTGATGGAGCCTCCGGGATGGAGCCTCCTGTCAGAAGCAGTAGTTCTATATTCATTCATGTTACGTGAAGGTGGCTTGACGTATTTTTGGTTGCAGGGAAGCAAGGTGGATACACACTTGCATATAATTGACTGTCATTTTGTTTCACTTTCTTGGTGTTGACTGATGGACAAGGATGTTTCTGATGGCTCCGTGTGCATATATTTAAATAATACACATATTGGCATTGAGAGTGGAGAAAAACATCCACAGCTGTAGAGAGATTTAATGTACCAGAACGGGCTTTCACTGAGATAAGAAACATGAGAGAGAGAGAGACAGACAGACAGATGGAGATGGAGGAGAGGGACAGAGGACAGAGGAAAGGGTGCGAAAGTATGAGAGAAAGAGACAGAGAGAAAGACAGATAAATGGGGGAGAGGGGGAGAGATAGGGGTGGGGACTAGATACATTCTCTCTTTTTAAGAATCAGGCCCTGGCACTGGGCCTTGTCTCGTCAATGATTGGCAGGACCAAAATGGGATTAACTCACTACATCAGGACCGCTTCTAAAGAACCTGTCACCACGACAACGGGGCTGCCGGGAGATGAAGTCAAACTACATCCCAGATGCCTTTGTAATGCAAACACAGAACAGAGGAGGAGGACTCACCAGTAGAGCTAAGGCTTGGTTCCGGTTGTGGACTCACCAGTAGAGGTAGGGCTTGGTTCTGAACTCACCAGCAGAGGTAGGGCTTGGTTCTGGTTGTGGACTCACCAGTAGAGGTAGGGCTTGTCTCCGTCGCTGGTGGCGCTGGTCAGTGGATCCTTCCTGAACCAGGTGCTGAGGGTGAAGCCACTCTGGTACGGCCACCTGGCAATTGGAGGCAATGCAATGGCCTGGAGGAAAACAGTGTTACATTATTACAGTAAACATTATTGTTCAGCCCTACTGTGCTGTCACCATCTTGTTTTAACCTGTTAAGCCCCAAGCCCTTTTTGGGGTAATCCTCACCTAAAATGACATGCCCAAGGAAATGAAGAATAGCTCTGCATGCATTAGGGCTGCGTTTCCCGATACCTTGAGTTTTCACGAAGGTTTTCAAGAGACACTTTTCAAGGTAGACCTTCCACTTCGCGAGTGTTTCCCGAACTCTACCTCAAGGTAGAGTTCACGAGTCATTTGAGGTGGAGATGTCGCGCAGAGATGATGCGCACACAAAATGTTTCCTGCCGGCCTCTGATAGTATAATGAAGATATATCAAATATATTGTTATATAAAATATATATATATATATACAGCGAGTGGTCCGGACCACTCGTGAAAATCTTCCTTGAAAACCTTCAGTTCACGACACACTTGGCGCTGAGGTACATTCGGGAAACAGCTCGGGAACTCAAGGTATACTTCAAGAGCGATTTCACGACACACTTAGCGCTAAGGTACATTCGGGAAATGCAACCTAGGTTGGTATCCATAGGTAGGACAAATCTGTCAAATTGTAACTATCACCCTTTCAGAGTAAACTAACAAAAAAAGAATGTGTTGTTTGTCCGCAGGGCTTAACCGTCTGTTTCTATGTAAAGCACTTCATCATGAAAAGCACTTATACATTTTAAAAGGTGCTAGTAAAGTTTATTATTACTGTGATTATTATAATGGAAAATATTACAGTACAGTTTAAATAATATATAAACACATTTTTATCCCTTCTTAATTATTTCACTGTAATTCTACAGTTTATCTTATGTTATTGTATTTTAATGTTTAATAATTTGTTTTTTTCAACATGCTTTGAGAGGAGAAATGAACAAGGTAGCAAAATTTGTATTTTTTGTTTTATTTAACAACGTAGCGTCATATAAAGGGTCATCTCCTAACATTTAAAGACCCTGGACACCTGGCTTGAAATAATAAAAATGCATATATGATATCATAGTTGGGTGTCTCATTAAGCATCCATAAAATCAGCATCCATCGTGGTCTCTCTGTCGGGGGCGGGCGGCCGCGGCCACTTAAGTTCAGCGGGTCGTCTCATCTGATCTGAGGTCGTATTCGGGAGTTGATTGTTGCGTGGCTCCCCCAGGAGGAAGGCTCACGGTGTTTGCCTCGGGGAAAAGCTTGGGCGGGGTCTCCCGCCGTTCGTCGAGGTCTCCCGCCACGGGTCGTCTCGCCAGATCAGACGAGACGACCCACTGAATATCAGCATACCAGTAAGCGGAGGAAAAGAAACTAACCAGGATTCCCCTAGTAGTGGCGAGTGAAGAGGGAAAAGCCCAGCGGCTCCGATTGGTTCGCAGAATTTATGACGTCATAAATCTTGAACACAATCCCGCCCAATTCAAACCCAAAATCAGGAAAGAGTAAAAAACGTAAATGACAATATTTCAGACATGGATTGAAACTAATGTCTAATACTATTTAGATGCTTACTAGTATGTACATAACCCTAAATTACATGACCCTAAATTACATAGTTAGAAGGTTTTTGTGGATTTGGGTGTCCAGGGTCTTTAACACTGTTAGGAGAAAGCGCCAAGTTAACGCTAATTTAATCTTGTTCAATATTTAAGGGGAAGCAAACTAAAAACAGTCATTTGAAAAATATGATATTTGAAAGATATTAGCATAGTACTTTCTGCTCAATGATTGCACAACACCAAAATGCTTCCAACACATTATAATGTCACTATTAAAAAGGATTAAAAAAGTAATACAAAATTCTTCTTCTCTGCTTCTCTGACCAAGTTTTCTCTCTGGGAAAGTTGCTTTCTGTTCCTACTTTGTGCTACTTTAAGACTCAAATTAAACTCCTCACTTCCACTACAAGACAAGGTGAAAGCTGAGAGGCAAAGTCGTTTCCCCATAAAAGTCTTTTTGAGATAGAAAAATGACACTGCAGTCTTCTATAAACATAAAAGACATAACTTTTCAATTGTGGAAGCAGAACATGACCTTTGCTGACACTATTACTTATATAATCTTTTTGAGAGGTTGTCCTCCACAGCTCCTGATGGCAAATGAACCAAACTCAACATGAAGCTAATGGATGAAGCGTGATAATGTGAAGTTCTACTACTCGTTTTGGAAAAGAGAGAGAGATACAAGGAAGGACACAAAGGAAGGGAGGAAGATAGATAGGAAGGAAGGAAGGAAGAAATGTAATGTTGACATAAACATTTGAGTGTGTCAGTTATAGAACCAAGAGGTTGTTTAAAGTGGCCAGGATAGTATATAGTGTGTTCGACTCCCAGTTGAAAAATTCAGGGTTCAATCCCCCCTCCCCCATAGCAACAGCCAAACTGTGGACATCCTTGAGTAAGATGCCCCCTAACCCCCACTTGCTCCTTAATGACATGTCTGAATTCACTGTAAATGGCTTTGGGTAAAACCATCTGCTAAATGACTAAATAATGAACTGTAAATCTACAGGAGAAGCCTTGTCTGTCACGCCCACCACTTCGGCCTCTCCTTCTTACTAGCCAGTCTCTCCCTCCCGTAAGTGTGTGTGCTGTGGGCGTGGCCGCAATCTCTGGATAACGATTACTTAATTCACCTCACCTGCCCAGTCTACTTACCTGTGGTCCATCTACGCATCACCATGCAGTATTTAAACCCCGGCATTCCACCCACTCATCGCCAGATCGTTATTTTATTCTCCACGTTAGTCTTGCTCTTGGCCGGTCTGAATTATTTACATTCTGAGTATTTTTCTAGTATAATCTATATACCCGCTCACATCAATTTCCTGCCTCCAGATTACTCTTCTCCAGTCCACCTGCCTACCTGCCCTGTTTGCCATCCTCCTAGCCCTGTTACCCCTTCATTAAATCCCTCTTTATCCCTTATCCTGGTCTTGCACTTGGGTCCACTAGTCTCCAGCCATAACATTATCATCCACAAGCAACATTTTGGAAAACCCCCCAAAAGATTTAACCAAAAATCTAGCAGATAAACGAGTGCTAGCATTTAGCTCTCCCGTTGTCACAACATGGGCCACACACACACACACACACACAGGGAGGGGGGTCTTACAGCAGCTCTGTGTCCTGGGAAGCTGAAGAAGGTGTCTGGACCTGCTGTCTGGGGCTCCGTGTTCAGGCTCAACACAGACAGCAGCTTCACCGCATGCCTCGGCTGAAACACACACACACACACACACACACACACACAGGTTATAACACACACTCTGAGATTAAAACACACACAGGTTATACATCACACACACAGACTAGTACAGGGGAACACACATAAGCTAAACACTGTACAATAGTAATGCAATATATCTTTCTGGGAAAGAGGGGGAGGGGTTGGAGGAGACACAGAAAGAGAGAGAGAGAGAGAGAGAGATGACATGATGGAGTACCAGCTAAGATCTCCTCCACAAACATCACATGGGAACACGTATGGAGAGATCTCATCAAAATACAACACGTTTCCATCTGTTCTCATCTGTGAGACACCGTTGTGTTCATCCGTTGTCATGGTGATGTACGTGAAGGGACAGCAGGATGTACAGGTGGTTGTGGTGGTGGTTTGATTGGTTGGTGGGTAGTCTCACAAATCAAACATCTGATGGCAGACGAGCTCAAATCTGGGTGAACGGGATGTTTCACTTTCTCTCGCTTTGTATTTGTTTCGACCAATCATGTTGCTGGAGGCGGGGATCTGTAAGCACGTAATTGGTGAACACAAACTCGCACAAATTAATTTCTCCATAACGAAACAGGAAACAAAGCATAACTCCGTCCTTGCAGTTCCATGTGAATAATCCATCTGATTCTCTCGCAAAGGCTTTTCTGTCTATTACAGACATACTTGGCTTCAAACAGCTTGTCCAGCACACTACCGACAGTGGTGGAAACACGCTGGATCTTGTCTTGACCCATAGTGTCGAAATTTCAGACTTGGTTGTCTCACCTTATACCTCAGCTTTATTTGACCACTTTCTGCTCACATTCCAGGTGGTGGTATCTTGCCCCTGCGATGACCTCCAGACTACTTGTAGAACACCGCTGCTAGACTCCTAACTAGAACAAGGAAGTTCGACCACATTACTCCTATTCTCTCCTCCCTCCACTGGCTTCCAATTAATGCCAGGTCAGATTTTAAGGTGCTACTACTTACCTACAAAATCCTACACAGATTAGCACCATCCTACCTGAAGGACCTTATTATTCCCTATTGTCCTTTTCAGCCTCGCCGGAGTCTTCTATCAATTCCAAAAGTTAAAAGAAATCAGCAGGAAACAGATCGTTCTCTTACCAACCTGTAATCAGGGAAGCTGACTCTGGAATAACTGCAGTATTAGAATGAAAATGTCAAATCCAAACTTAAAACCTACCTTTTTACTCTCTCATTTGGCTCCTAGGAGTGTCCCTCAGCTGTCATTAGAGCTAAATCGACCTGTTAGCCAGCACTCATAATATTATGATACTCATAATAACGTACTCCAGGAGTACTGTGTGAGGCAGACAACTGAAGTACTGTGGCTTTAGCTGTCAGAATACTAAACCAAGTAGTAACAGTATTAGTTAAAAATACTAAGAATAATACTAATATTAGAATACTAAAGCAATGGAATAACTGCAGTATTAGAATGGAAATGTTAAATCCAAACTTAAAACCTACCTTTTTACTCTCTCATTTGGCTCCTAGGAGTGTCCCTCAGCTCTCATTAGAGCTAAATCGACCTGTTAGCCAGCACTAGCCTACCCCTGCTGCCGATAGGTACTAGATGTTTTTCCTACATGTTCCTTGTCCACCCTGCCTCATCTAACCATAATGCTGTCTCTGTCTTAGTGTGTCGCTGCGACCCTGACTGGATTCCTGACCACCCCACCTGATGGCTACCAACTTGCTCACCAGCCAGCACCTCATGACCATAGATAATACTAATTGTTTTAAATTGTACTTAAAATGTTTGCTTGTAATACTATGTATGTCAATTATGGCACCCGTCACACTCCTAAGCACCCCTGGAAGGCGGGATCCCCCACTCTGCGTTCCTTCTCAAGGTTTCTTCCGTGATAATGAATGGAGTTTTTTCTTGCCCTTTGTGGGGGCTAGGGTTAGGGGGCGTCATAAATATATGGCCTGTAAAGCCCTTTGAGACTGTAACTGTGATTAAGGGCTATACAAATTAAATTGACTTGACTAGGACTGCTGGATCAGAAGTTCTGCTGGATCAGAGATTGGTTGGTGGATACGTGGGTGGTGGGCGGTTGAGTGATTGGTGGATGGTTTGGTGGGTGGTGGTTGGTGGGTGGTTCAGTTGGGTAGTTGGTGGGTGGGGGTGAGCAATGAGGCCAGTGTGCCCAACCAGGAGCTGTGTTCCCTAGGGAGACTCACCCAGATGCCTCCCTCCTCCCCGCGGAGCAGCGTGAGGAGCAGCTTCAGCTCCCCCACCGTGATGCTGTAGCTGGCCAGCACACACATCAGATCCACCAGCAACTCTATACACACGAGAATACACACACACATATAGAGAACACACACACATACACACACAGAGAACACAGACACACACGTTCATATACCATGTTCATATATCACTTGTCTTGTTTCATTCTTGTGATAAGGGAAGGATCCTCTTGCTCTCCCAGAGCGGCTCCAGAACCCTCATCTTCCTCATCCTGCTGGTAATGAACTCCACGCACCTCATCACTCTAACTCCTATGATAGTCATCATCATCACCCGTACCCTCCACGCCCAGACACACAGAAACCCACTGGTGCATCACAGCAGAGTCAAGAAGTGGAGCATTTGTTAAACATTGGGGGAGAAGTACGCTCGGAAAAACACGCCTTTGAGTCGCGGTCACAGATGGACACGCACGTTAAGAAGTAACAGAGATATTCATAATAACAGTACTCCAGGAGTACTGTGTGAGGCAGACAACTGAAGTACTGTGGCTTTAGCTGTCAGAATACTAAACCAAGTAGTAACAGTATTAGTTAAAAATACTAAGAATAATACTAATATTAGAATACTAAAGCAATGGAATAACTGCAGTATTAGAATACTAAACTAAAGTAGTAACTGACTATTAGAATACTAAGTATTAACTGTACCATGACAATACTTATAATAATTGTACTATTCAAGAGTGGAGTAAAAGAACTGTGACTTGAATACATAATTAGCAAATAAATCCATTAACATCTAATACATGACGCAGAACCTTGACAGGACTTTTTAAATTAACTTTAATGTATTTTAAAGTACCAGGTAACCACTAGGCCTTCTGTAGTTAATTTCTCCTCATGTCTGTTTATTAAAATGAGTCCGTAGCTGTGATATAGTCTCATTCATCATCGTCCAGACCTCTCACACAAGAAACCATAATCACATTGTGTTATGATAAGGGTGCTATTAACTATATGTTTTTACTGAGCCAGTCTAAAGATGATTTTATGTCAATGCTGATGGACAATAAAGAAATTGGAATCGGAAACACAGTATAACCTCACTTTTTCATCAAACATTGTTCTGAACAAATTACATAATTTACATTTTAATTCAGTAGATTGTGTGGGGAGTGCTAAGGAAACTGGGATCAGAATCTTTTATTTTCTCATTTGTGAAATAAAAGTTCTCAAATGAGCAGGTCATGGAATAGGTTTCCGGTTTTAAATTAGTTTTTTAACCAAGTATTCCCTGATGTGATTTACACCAAATAAGACAAAGAAAGAAAGAGAGAAAGAACAAAAGAATGAACAAAAGAAAGATAATTAAAGTGCATCCATGTTAAATATATAGAATATCGGTGGTTTTCCACAGTGCAAATAAACCAAGAATCAACACATCTTTTTTGGCAAACTACATACTCTCACACTCTAAAACAACCTATGTTTCCCTTTAATTAAAGCTGCCGTATCAGTAAATGTTGACAGTTGTAAAGAGAGAGTGAACAGAAAAGAGTGGAATACCCCCCTCCCTCTCTCCCCCTCTCCCCCTCTCTCTCTGCTCCCCCCACCACAGATATCAAGATGGTAAATCTACTGCGTGGTAGTG
>OMKN01007034.1:13892-24347 GCA_900302345.1 Melanonus zugmayeri | reverse complement strand
TTTTTTTTGTGGTTTTTTTTTTTTTTTTTTTGTGAGTGAAATGCTCTGTGAGAATATCTGTTTCCAGTTGACTCTATCTGTATGAGACTATTTTTATTTTGCTCTCTGACTAATCAGGGCATCTCTTTGCTTTTTTCTTCTGTTCTTTTCTGCTCTATCTCTTTACAATTCTCCAATCTTAAGCTACTTTAAGGTTTAGTCAGTTATATAGAATATAACAATTCATATTTGCGGGTATACTTAAACGTGTGCAGCGTAGAGAATTAAAAGGATTAAAGGATGTCCTACCTGGCACGCATCATCACTGACGCATCCCATCTCAACGTGTTCAGCATCACGCGCTAAACACAGACTCTCCTCCTCTGAGCCGCTCCATGCTTCTAAGACCAGATGCACCGCATCCAGACGCATGTCCTGCAGGCAGCCTTTGAAAGGCCCACCCCAGGCCTCTGAGCTCCAGTGTTTTGGAAGACCTCCTACGTAGGCCACGTCGCCGCGGTTCACCTCCACTTCCGGGATCTCCCCTATCCCGTAGCGAAGACCCGCGTGCTCGAAGATCACCCGCCTGTGCTGGACTTCCACTTGTAGAAGTTGCTTCTCGCCGTCGACTACGAATACGGGCGCCGTTAACGGCACGCTGTCGGAAAGGGAGCTGACGAAGACCCTCCCCATGCCCAGGTACACGGAGAAGTAGACCTGTCCCTTGCCGCCTCTTGACGGTCTCCGCAGCTGAAAGAGCAGGCCGTCAGGCTTCAGGGACCGGATGAAGAAGGAAACACTAAAGTTCCCCCGGTGGCTGCTTCTCACGTTGTAGGCGCTGTAGCTCACTGTGTCTTCATGGCTGTAGGTCCACGACTGGAACTCTATTGGAGCAGAATTGACATTCATTTATAGAATTGATTTATTGAATGCGTTATCATTTACTATTTAGTTATACTACTGAAAATAATAATCGAGATGTTGAAATTGGTATGTGTAAGTCTACGTGTATTTTGAGGAAGCTTTTGAGGAAAGCACTTACCCTCTGAGCAGCTCTGGCCACGGTAGGGGCGGTGGCAGTCGCATCGGTAGTCGGTCCACAGATCCACACATTGTCCGTTTCCGGAGCAAGGATCGGACTCGCACCATTCAGTCTTACTACAGCCGAGCTCGTGGCTGTGGTCCTCTGGAAGATCTTGTGGCAAGATTGGCTTTGAGTCTATCTCCAGGTCTTCCATGCATCCAAGGAAACCCTCGCCGCTCGCCGTCCGCTCCAGAAGATCGTCCGGTGCGCCGCCCACATAAACATGAGTAAAGGATTCAGGGTTCAACCGAAGCCCGGTGTGATCACCGTCTACAAGTGTACATCCTCGAGGGTCACAGTCGGAGCCTTTTAACACCAATACGAGACTGTCTTCAGTCACAAACGCATGTGCATCCCACCAATCCCCATCGCTAACTGAGCCCGGATAATGGACATCCAGTTCGGTTCCCGCAAAGAGGGCCTTTGCCCGAAGACCGCTGCTCACAATCTCCAGCGACAGAAAACTGGCGGCATCGCCTCTATAAAACAGCAACATATTCGGCAGCATCGTCCGAAAGCGTAGCCGCACCCCGCTGGACCCCGCGAGACGGCGCGGCTGCCGTTCCGCTTCCCTTCGCCGGCGGTCCTCTCGAACGGCGACTTTGATGTGGACGAATCCTGGAGCCGAGAAGGAGAAGGTGGTTTGCGTGGAACAGCGGTCGTCGTAGAAGCCGTGGGGGCACAGACAGGTGTGGCCGTGCTCGTCGTTGCGCAGCCACGGGAGGCAGGTCGCTCCGTTCTGACACTCCTGCTCCACGCAGCCGTAGAGTTTGACGTGGCAGCGGTCTCCTCCCCAGGGGAGTTTACCGGCGGGATCGGGGTGGGGACAGCGGCAGACGTAGGAGGCCACGCCATCTACGCACCGGCCGCCGTTAAGGCAGGGCTGGCTCTCACACTCGTCTATGTCGATCCCACAGATGTCACCTGGGAAGATGGCATCATTGTTATGATGGTGGCGGCGGCGGCGGTGGCGGTGGATGCATATTAAAACGTTCACAAAAAATATGAGCACTACAAAGTGATGACAATGAATCTGCAATTGAACTTGTCCCTGCTTAACTGTTGTTTTATTATAAAGATAATTGTAGAGAATATAAAATCGGGTTATGTGAAATTGTTATGATGATGTGATTTACATGTTTGTCCAATTATTTTAGCTCCAACTGCTCTTAAGATGCAGCTGACACTGTACAATGGAGCTGCATACTAGCACGGTCTTATTGTCTTAACATGGTATTATTCATATGAATAAGGAGACCTACCTGCAAATCCAGCTGCACATGTACATGCATAACCATTGATCTGATCTTCACACATTCCACCATTCTGGCAGGGCTCTCTCTCACACTCGTCAATATTCACAGAACAGTTCTCTCCTAGAAGATAGAAATATAATAAAACCCAAATTATTATTTTTTTTAAATGACTCAAGAAAGACCCCCCCCAAAAGAAAATGCTAATGACAGAATTATCTTCTCTTTACATATGCTGACCTGCGAAACCCGGTTGACACTGACAGATATACCCTGCAGCGTCTGCATGGTCCAGCTCCCAGCCCGACTCCCAGTGGGTCGGGTCTGACCTCTGGAAACACTCTCCTCCATTCTGGCATGGCCGCGCGGAACATTCGTCGATGTCAATCTCACAGTGCGGCCCTTCATAACCTGTGGGGGGGAACAACCTTTTACTACTACCTGTCTACCTTTTAACTGCCTTTCCCTCGACCTGCCCCTGGTCGCAACCCCCAGGTTAAGAATAAAACCATAGCATACCTGGCCAGCAGAGGCAGGTGTACTCTTTGATGCCCTCCAGACAGGTGGCCCCATGCTGACAGGGATCAGAAGCACATTCCAGGATGTCCTCTTCACAGTGGTCCCCCATGAACCCCGTCTCCATGCAGTCACACGTGTAACTACAGGTCACATGATCAAGTGCTTTAGAGAATGCTATGGGATGTGGGAATTCAAACTGACTATTAATTAATTAATTCATTTATTTATTTTAAAGGACCTTTATTTTCTATTTCTAACTGTATGCTTTGTTGGTGAATATTGAAATCTAAGACAAACAGAATATTCCGTTTATCCTTTTATGTTTAAAAATATATAGTTTAAAATAGAGAGATCAATGAATATCCATATAATCAGAACTTGTGTATAGCGTTGATATTTGTAAGCCGACTTAATCCAATGATACAAAGTTATTATCAAAGCAAGCAAATCATTTTGGGCTCTGGATTTAATATTTACTAATAAATATTAGTTGCAGCCCTGACATAGTGTGCAGTAATACAATTATACACACTACAGTCATTCTTGAAATCAGGGAGACTTCAGGTCTTCAGACAGAAGACCATGGTCTCTGTATGTCTCTGAAGAAGACCATACAGTATAACATTTTCCATACTGTACCTGTTTACCAGGTCATGACAAGTCGCTCCATTTTGGCAAGGCTCGCTCGCACACTCATCGACATCCACTTCACAGTCTGTGCCATTAAAACCGGGCCGACATTCACAGGAGTACATGGCGACGAGATCATGGCACGTGGCTCCGTTCTGGCAAGGGTTGCACTCGCACTCATCGATCTCCATTTCACAGTTCACTCCTAATGAGGTAAGAGAAATACTGCGCTTTAGAAACAGGGTTAATCCATAGCAGCAGATCTAAAAAGTTGAAGTGACACAGTTAAAGGCGCTGTAGGTAAGATTATTTGAGCGTCATTTGTTCAGGCGGCCATCATCTGTTTCGTTTCAAATCTCGCTCTGTTCTGCTCTTTGTCGCTCTCTCGCTGCAACTCTTGAATCTTAACTACAGCAGCTTTAACTTTCTGCAATCATCTGATGGTGTTCAAGACATGAAGCAGTCCAATGTAAGGTTCTTTGCTTCAGATTTGATGACAAAAGAATGCCACAGCAGGGCTAATCTCTCTACCCCCCCTTCCAACAGATATCGGTTCAGCACTCTTCACGCAGACCAGGCTTGTTGACAGAGAAGACTAAGAAAAGCTGAGATGGGGATGTCTTTTCTCAATTGCATGGTGACTTTATCTGACAGAGGCAGAGATAAACACGTGTTGCCTCGGTGAGACATCTCACTGTGGCTTATATTATTGTTTTTCATGTGTTTGATGAAAAAAAAGTGTTTTTGGAAACTAGGTTGTGAAGCACATTCACTTTGGATAAAAGTGTCAAAATGTAAATGTAATTTTAAGGGAAATTGAAAGAAATTAAATTGTGCAAGGCAGTGACCAGGCTCTCACTATGCATTGTGTCATTTCGATCAGTTAGAGCTGATATTTATGTAGCTTCTGTGGTTCTGAGTCCTACTCCGTCATGAAGCCTTGTGTGATTGCATGGGCTGTAGTGTAGGGGTTGAACTTGCCCGCAAAGCCGCCTAGACATTCACACTCATAGCGGTCCTTCTCATTGATGCAGGTGGCGTTGTTGTCGCAGGGACGTGACGCACACTCGTTGATGTCGATCTCGCAATTGTAGCCCTGGAAACCGGGGACGCAGAAGCAGTGGAACTCCGCCACCCCGTCCATACAAATAGCCCCGTTCTGACATGGTTGGGATGTGCACTCATTCACATCCTCTTCACAGTAACGCCCTTCGAACCCCACTGCACACTGGCACTCGAAGCCCTCGGGGAGCAGTATGCAGGTGCCGTTGTTCTGGCAAGGTGCATCTACACAGTCTGTGACGTGTGTTTGGCAGTTAACTCCTCCGTACCCGGCCGGACATCTGCAAAAGTAGCCGTTGAGCTGGTCTACGCACACCGTTCGCGGCTCAGAACACGGGTTGCTCTCGCATTCGTCTATGTTCTCAGTGCAGTTGTCGCCAGATAACCCGTCCGGGCACACGCAGCGGTATTGCGTGGTGCCGAGTACGCTGGTGCAGTCATCGCAGGGGGCAAAAAAGCAAGCGTCATAGAGTTCATCACAGTCCTTGCCCATGTAGCGGACCCCGCCCCTGGGACAGATGCAGACGTAGTCGTCCATGTTGTCCACGCAAGTAGCAGCATTGTGGCAGGGTGCAGACAAGCACCTATCTGAGGTGGCGTTACAGAGTATTCCTAAAACAAACAGACAGAGTGAATTAGTTTCATGTTGATCATTATTATTATTAAATTCAAGAGCGTAGGAAGCATTATCTAGTTGAGGCGGACAGCACTTGTGCATCAGCATATAGGTATGTTTTAGGATTTATGTCAGGATTTGTAAAAGTGGGGGGACATGTCCCCCCCATCCCTAGTTGATCCTACGCCCATGATTATATTACAATTATGTTTTGTATTTATCATCTTCATATGGATTTGCAGTTGAGGGAAATGGCAACTTCCCTCAACAAATGGCAACAATCATATTCCGGTCAAGTAAAACGTACAAAAGTAACTAAAATTTGAAATGAGAGTCAGGATGTCATGAATTGCTCAAACATGCACAAAAATGAAGTCATGCTCTGATCATTTCATTCGACGCGGTGTACTACTACACTATTATGTAGGAAGAAGGCATTACTTTTTTACACAACTTTTCATTGTTCGTCATCGTTATATACTTACTATATGTAGCTAAAATGATCTCTTTAGATATGATCTGAATAATATTAAGACGTGGTTGAATATCTAAATGCATGATTATGTAGTGGATTATTTAGTTGGATGGACTTGCCGGGGTCAAGCAGGTTGGTGCGGGCATTGTTCTGCTGTCCCTGCCCCCGCCATAGGCCCTGTGTGAAAGTAGCCCACATTCCTTTATGGGTCAATATGAGGCCCCCCCTCCTCCAGATATACCACTCTCTAACCCCAATCCTCCAGCACCAAATCCCTCCCAACACTCATCCACACCCAGTTTTTCCAAATACTCATTGAAGTGGAACATATTAACACCAGTTGACCGAGCAAGCGAAAGAAAGGACCATTTTTAAGGACGATGGTGCAAAAGCATGCACTTAGTGAGTAACACTCACTATGCTACTTATTTAGTATAAAACTTGTTCTTTGTGCTGCTCATCTGTCAAATCTTATAAGATTAGGTTAACAGCCACTAAGAGAGAGTACTATGGCTTCTCAAGTCGACTCAAATGAATGAACCTTAACAGGCATCAGCAGTGTAAGCATAGCCTATTTAATGCTTCATATTTACTAATTGGCAATGAACAATTTGTTTGGATCAAATGTAAATGAACCCTTCAAATGGGACCCAAAAGTACTTGCAGTACACAGTACACATTTGTAAGGATATGATCATTGTTATGCAATGATATGAGTGAAATACAATATCTTTGTAGGTTTTTTTCTATAATATACCGGACAACTTTTGAACATTGTGCTATTTATATTACTTTTCACTTTTAAGGGCAGCTTGTGCAGCTTGCTATGTTGAAAATATGCCATTATTACATTTCTCTCTGTGGCTTAATTCTGCTTTTACTATTATTGACTACTGACATTTAAGTTCATAGATTTATATTTTATTGAGCCAGTGCAAAAAGTGGGTGAAAGATGCCATCTGAAACTGTCCTTACTGATGTGGCATCTTTTTAAAGGAAACGCATATAATATACATCTATAATTTAAATAAGAGTTGGCTCCCTCATCATCTTTATCCACAGAGACCCCTTTTCTAAACCTTTCTTCTCTTGCGATGTCTGAAAAAAGTTGATCTTAGATTCTGTTGATCGACTTGCATTCAGTTTATAACCTCCTTGTTTCTTCATGAATAAGCACCCCACAGTCTCCACTTCACATTCCTTGTACCAGCTCAGCAGGTACAACAGTTCACCGGTTGTCAACGGTTGCTGGTTTGATTCCTAGGCCTCCTCCTAAGTACTCAAGTTGAGGTATCCTTGAGTAAGACACTTACTCGCTTTACTGTTCCCACTGTTCCCATGGTGGGCCGTTCACATAATTGTGAGCCATTCACCATTAGAATGTGAGTGAATGAGGCACTATTTGAGTGACTTACAAAGTACCATATAAAAACGCTGTCCTTTCAGTATTTATTTACATAAGACATACAGCAGGCAGTCTCTAAATGTACACATGAATCTTTTTAGATCACATCTTGAACTAAAGATATGATGTAGTGAAGAAGAAAAAAAGCTTTCAGCTATTTTGCCACTTCTACTACAATTTGCTTCAAGAAATGACAGAACTTGTTCCCTTTAATGTTTTTAAATCATGAATTAAGGACCTAGAGTTGGTCTCAATAGTCAACATTCAGTATGGACTTTCCTGGTGAAGCTCTTTGAATGTGATTGTTGTACTTTCCCCCTTTCCCCACTATCATTTGTTATTTGTTGTCTGTCTGAAACTGTGTGTGACTTGCTGTGTTGTTTTACCTTGTTTTACCTACTTTTGCAAAAGAGATTATTAATCTCAAAAGGCTCTGACTGGTCAAATAAAGGTAAAATATGAAATAATACAAAAGAGACTACATTATACAGTATTGAGTCAGTATAATAATGGACAGAAAGAAGAAGAAACCTATATTGTGAAGTCTATTACTCAAAAAGAGGCAAAACTATTTTTAGACTCAAAGTTGAAGCATTACCTATATTTGATAATCATTCTGACTGACACAAATGTAACACTACAAAAATCGCAACACGTTGTATCGCTGGTACAAGTGACAGCTCATAGATATCATGACATCAAACTACTGGCCACACTTTAGCACAAGAAAAAAAAGATAGTAACTGAATGTGAGAGCTCAGTGAGAGCAAAAAGTAGAAAAACTAAATCCACATGGAATGGCATGGAAACCTAACAATTATTCTATCGCTGTCCTAACGAAGCTACCAGGCGACACCAGGTTGCTGCTGTCCTGCTCACTTCCTGTGGGACAGGAAATCACCGCATTGTGTTGTGATGTCTCCCAAGGCGGGATGTCAAGTAGGACCTACACACCCAAACCGGCCAACCTCCTTGCTCCTTTTTCTACCACATACCCTCGCCTCGTATGCTTGGTGCGCTCACTAATACTTTGCTTGTCTGATAGCATTGCAGTGCCTCCAGGTGGAAAAGAGCTTGTGCTCAGCTAATCTGCTTTTCTTTGTGCTTGCTGGCGGCCGGTCTTAGGGGAAAGGCCTGCCGTGCCACCGGCCCAGCCGCACCAGAAGGTTCATGTCATATCCAATTCTGTTTCAAGTGGCTCCTCCTCTTATCTGAAGCAGACAGTCACTCTATTGAAGGTGATGGATTACGGAGCGGTGCCCCGGGTGAGTTTTAGCCACCTGTCTCAGGACCGGAGGCTCTAAATGTTTTCCAGATCCCTAGGAGCCACTTCTCCTTGGGTTTATAGCTGAAGTGTCCAAAAAATATTTAAATTCATGTTATATATGGGTGGAAACTTAGAATTCTGAATACATTCTACATATTTCCTATACATTCAGGTGTTTGTTTGTTTTGGTTTGATTTGTATATTGTCTTCAGCATCCAATATGAATTCGATGTCGAGTTGGTAAACCTTGAGAACCTCGAGCAGCTGTGACAAAATCTGTGAGCCTCTCCTTGTCTTAATCTCCCCCAGACCTCTGTGGCCAATCCCCTGCTCTAAGCTCTCAGTGTCCAAACCACAGATTACAGGTTTGGGCTTGACTCACTAGCATTTTTTGGGCTTTCTCTTTGATAGATGAGGTGAAACTTTTATTTGACTGGATTTATTTTACATTCACTTTATAAAAGAAGCACAATATTTCTTATGCTTAGTGTGTCAAATTGTATGATCTCGTTTTAAAACGCTACAGTGTTTATTTAGCTGTTTAAGCTATATTTTTGTTGTTGGTCACAAGGTATCCAAGTTTCACCCATTGGTTTGATTAGAAAAAACCCCACTAACAACTAGTGAATCATGAAGTAGAAATATGAGCACACAGTAATACTCAATTAAATGTCAATTAAAAGCCCACGCAATAGATTTTAAAGAGCATTTAGTATATGATAATACAAAGATTATTATCCCCTAGCAAATATATATATATTACTAATTAGAATATAAATACTATCAGTAAATCTTCAATCATAAGCCAAGTGGAAGTACATATCACTATAGTTCTCTTTAATCTTATTATAAGTCAGAGTTACTCATGCTTATACGCATTCTCCTGAACAATTCCTTATTAAAGACTCATGTATATTGAACGTGTCGGAAACATTGATAACATTGTGAGTATGAGTATGATATGATATGATATGATACATTTCTTTGCGAGACAGATCTGTAGGCTTTCACACAGGCCATTCAAGAGCTTATCAGGATAGATAGCAAACTCTCCCCCACACAGTTCTGATGCAGACATGCAGCCTTTATCTACACTTACAACTTCACTATGTTGTTTACTTGATGCAAAAATATAAACACAGCCTACATAAAACACAGTACATTCCCCCCAAAGACAAAAAGACCTAAAGAGAAACATTTCACTGACACATACACACCCACACACACACACACACACACACACACACACACATACATACATACAAATAACGATTTACCACCATGCTGTGTGTCTCAAACAGTTATAATATATAACATACATAAACCAAAATAGGTGGTGGCAAGTCAGAAGCTAATAGTCATTATTATATAATGACTTAGTGGTAACTTATCATTAATCATTCCGAGTAGCTCCTTCAAATATACAGTATAGTATATACTGTATGTACACATATTCTTATGCAGCATCATCTTAGTAAAAGTTAAATTGTAGACCTAGAATATGTTCTAATATTTAAATTTAAAGGTTACTGCACCACGAAATCACTTTCAATTACTCAATTACTTTAACTGGAGTGGTCTATGGTTTCTGTCGTTTTTGAGAGAAGAAAAAAGAAAAGGAATTTTAGTCCTCAAAACAAATTGCCATTACTTTGTGAACATTACAAGTAACTATTTACCAGATTATTATGAATCTCAAGGTTAAAAAAACTGATATTTCTTTCAGAACGTTGTAGACTTGTTTGATGTTTTCTTTGTTTCTTCAAAACCAGACCTTAATGAAGTCTGTTGGGTTGGCCTATAGCTGTGGGGATCTGTGCATGCATGCATGCATGATTTCATTAAGACCTCTCATCCCTAACTATTCTACTAGACTGGACTCGATTTTAGCCTTTTCATGTATTCAAAAATATGAATCATAATGGCAAATATTTAGCAAATATAAGCCTTTTTACACCACTTGTTGCAGGACAGAGCAAGTGCAGCGAGGGAGACTCCTCTCCTCTAAACTCTTCACATCATAATTACAAAAAGTGTGTTTTTGTTAACATAATTAAACACACACACATCTTTGCAACACACCTTTCCTCTTGACAGAACAGGGATTACAAAGGTATACAGGTTTGTAGGCCACTACCACTGTCAACGGTTACCCCCCCCCCAAC
>OMKN01007034.1:1751-13872 GCA_900302345.1 Melanonus zugmayeri | reverse complement strand
AATAGGCCTACTGAACTCAACAGAACAATTCAAATATAAGTAACATTTAAGTATGTGTTACTCACCCCATTTGAACATCATCATCGTCAGGAACAGTGTCTTTAGGTTCAAATGAACTCTCCCAAACTCCATAACAAGGCAAGTCACCCTGGTCTTCACAGGACCAAGAAAAAATAAAAATAAATAAATTAAAAAATCTAAACATTTGACATCTTTACATGGGACCAGACTTCTTGGGTTGTCCTGCTTTTTTCGTCTTGTTTTCCTCTTGACATACTACAGTCCACACCGCACTAATGAGCGCACCGTTGGCCGACAGTGAGCGCCTCGCCTGGACCAGAGTGGGAGAGTGTAATCAGCCATGAGGAGAGATAAGCACAAGGAAAACATGACATGGATCCGGAGGACCGACAGACTTTCATTCAACCCTTTAAAATAAAAATATATTGACTAATCAATTTTGAACAAAAGAAGCACTTGCCTTGATTAGTGTAAGACACATTAAAAGTTTTGAGCTGGGTTATTGTCGATCGTTTAATGTTCACTTCATAATGGTGGTGTTCTAACAAAGTCAATGATTACAAGTTAACGTCACCAGTGTTAGAGTGTACGCGCCAGTCCGCTGTAATCCACGCCAGGTTTTACCCGCTGCCTCATTAGTGTCTTCAGCAGCTTTTGTGACACGCGGGGCTTAGAATTTAGCTGTCCAGTGTCCATCACTAGCGCGTCCCTCCTCCTGCCCGCCAAACCCCCATATGCTCCTCCCACCTCCCAACACAGCTGTGAGTGACAGGCGGTGGTTTAACGGACAGCGTTCTTCCTGTCCCGTGTGTTGTCCCATAATTGGCCCTGAATAAAGACATTTTGTCAGGTTGTTATAGTGAGTATGTTAGCGGGAGAGGACACACACACACACACACCCACACACTTCCTCTATATATACCGACAGTGGATACAGGTGGAGAAGATAGATTGCAACAAGTGCGCGTTATGTGCTGAACAAGAAGTGTGCACACACAACGTGCGTCTATTGTCCAATGTTGAGTCATGATAAATAACCTGGACCTAGGACTACATAGTTATACAACAACAAAAAAACAAACGAAATGACAAATGATTCGGGGATGTCTCTCTGCTTTCTTTGGCGTGTCGTCATGTGACAATGGAATGCAAAGTGTTCTGAAACAAAATGATCCGCTGAGATGCACAGAGGTATCTGGAGCACATGTACTACTGCTCTGTCCTCTCAGTTCCGCTTTAATCACAAATGGATAGGACCTATCTCAGAAAATAAACTACATGTTTCATTTAGAAATAAAACAGAGCTAAGCAAAACTAACAAAGGATTTACACAAAATGCACACAGATGTTAATACATATAGGCCTACACAAATATATGTAGGCCTAAATATGATATATTTAATAAGGACTCCTTTTTTAAAAGTAATTTATTTGGATTATCACATACAAAGCCCACGGCAACTTTGATGTTTCTTTTGTTTCACTTTGACAAAAAAATACATAAACCTAATTTGTTTAGTGACGCATTTAGCGATGCCCTCCATTAGAATGACACCTGCTGGTGAATATTGATATATTCCTCATATATTCACCATATTTACGATAATAACAAGACAATAACACTAGATTAAACTAATGAAACTGATTAATTATAGGCCTATATATTGTATTAATATAATTGTATATTGCAATATTACATCCTTGTAGTTTCTATTTTTTATCTTATTTTTTTCCCTAATGCTTGGTTAAAGTTTTAATCAAAGAATTGCCAAGCAGGGTAATATAGGCCCTAGTTTAGAAAGGTAGGCTAATGAGAATTGAGTGATTGTACATTCATTCATTTTACCTGAGAACTTGAGAAAGGTATAATCCTGCACACATGAATTACACGTTAAAAATGAATACATGTAGTTTGTGAAGAAAAATGTGTGAAATCACGAAATCATATGATGCAGCTCTTCTCATTGGCTCAGAGCGTGCATGCGGTGAAGTGCGCTCGTGAACTCCCGGTTGGCCCGTTACGCGGAGGGGCGGGGCGCGAGCGGCGGCCGAGGCAGTCGCCTGACAGGCCCTCAGTGGCGGAACAAAAGTCCCTCCGGCGAGATGCAGAGCTGTCCAGTAATTCATGGGATTCATTATGTTTATAGCTTGTCTAGCTAACCTCTTCGCCGAAAACACCCCCCAATGGATGTTAACAGAAACAATTTTATGATCTAATTCATGTAGTTTGTGCTTAAAAACTAAGCGAAATCACTCTGTTCACAGTGGTTTGGTGCGTAGTTGGGTTGTTCTTTCAACTTGCTTGCTGACAGGCTGGCTAATAGCTAACGATAGCTAGCTATGTGACCCAAGCCAGCACAGAGTGATGTAAGGAAACTCTACAGTGGCTCTCTGGTTTGTACATGTTTGCTTTATCCACTTTTGCTTTCACGTGTCTGTATTTTCCATGAGATTACCTAAGTAGTTGGGTTATACGTTTCGCTAGCTAACTTTGCTCTCATACTGTAGTTAGCTTATGTTAGCTATCCAAGTTGATAATTAGCCAATTTGCTAACGCTAGGCGTTGCACCTCAGTAGCCAATGATGCGTCGTTTTTCGAGTATATTCTATAAAAATAGCACGTCTATTATTTTTAATTGATCTGATCTCACAAGTGTCATCGACACTTGTTGTCGCTTGCAATCTTATATTTACATGTTTTGCTAGGCCTCAAGATGTTGCTGTCATTAATTCACCATTTACTTGTACCTTAACTTAGAACCTGACGCATATAACATCTTGGAAATATTTTACACACGACACACAAATAATATCCTGGTGGGAAATGGGCGTGACTGCATGCGTTTGCAGATCTAGTTGAAGGAAATCGCTGCTGTCAATATTTACATGGACGAATGTCAAGAATAGAAATGTCTCTACCTATACCCAACTACCTATTCAACACTCCCTTTCTCTTCTGCACTTCATTATAACTGGGTGTTTTACTTCATTTGAGTATATTGTGTAGTATATTGTGTCGCCTCCTAATATGCACACACAGCCTGCCATAACATGCCATAACATTTCAATCAATAGTGTTTGACACAGCTGTGTGACGAGACACCCACTGTCGGATCAACTTTCTTTCCTCCGGTGTTGTGTTTGCAATGTGACATGTGACGTATGGATTTGAGCATGTGTGACATTATGGCAGTGGACCAAATCGGGGCCCTCAACATTGACATTTGTGCCTTTGGTTAGGTCAGGACTATTCCTATCCCAGTTAGTTTAAATAAACTAACTGGGAAGCTTAAACTAATTGAAGGTTGAATTATGAGCATAACATTTGGGCTTCTTTATTTAAATTTTCCAGTCATCGCTCCCATGTTCTCATGGAGAAGGCGGCCTTTGAGGCGTGGCTGGAGTCGGTCTCCGCCTCTTTCCTTACGCTCAATGACCAGCAGCGAAACCAGTCGCTGGACCAGCTCATCTCCCTGAGTGGTGCCGTGCAGCTGCGCCATCTGTCCAATGGACTGGAGACGCTCCTGAAGAGGGACTTCCTGCGCCTCCTGCCGCTGGAGCTCACCTTCTACCTGCTGCACTGGCTGGACCCCCAGACTCTGCTCACCTGTTGCCTGGTGTGCAAGCAGTGGAATAAGGTAATAATAACCACTCAATTATTATTATTATTATTGTTATTATGTTCATGACTAGTGCAAAAATGTAACGACACATTGTTTTCTACTGCAGCGTTTCCCCACAGTTTGGGTCAACCTGGGAGACGTAGCCCAATGGTAGCTTGTCAGAAATCTGGATATCATATCTGGTGGTGAATAGTTATTGAACTAGAATACCACCAGATCAAATTATTTTTGTGTTTATATATTTCATTATAATCTTTTCACTGGTGTGCAACAAGTGGCTGGTTTATACTTCTCCATCGATGTGTCTGGGAAGATATGCGTGGCGACTCAGAGACGTGTACCTGCCCCCTTTTGTCGGTCGCTTGTCACGTAGACTTGCAGTCCTCCCAGAGCATAGCAACGCAACGCTTTGTACACGTGAACGAGACATGCAAGTGTAAATGTAAGCACCTCAGTGAAGAACTGCGCGATGACACAGACCTTTGTGGACCTGCTGACGGGGAGAAGACTAAACTAGGCTTAAGAAGATTTGAGGCCAGTAACAAAATCACTTAAACTAAAGCCTGTGGTCTAGCCTGGTGACAGCCAATTAAGCAAAAAGGAAAAACCTTTTTGAGCAGAAAAAAATCTGAACATGCAGCATGAAGAGACATGGATTTGTGTTGAAGAGAGGGCGGTGCTGTCAGTAGTTTGTGTGCATGGTTTGAATGAAAAAGACGGACAAGGCCGCTGATGGAAACGCTGACGGGCCGCTAATGGTTCACTTGGTACCCGTTTAGACTAGTAGCGTCAAATGCAAGCAAGTCCCTGTACGGCTGGTGGACTTCTGTACTTGTTTTTTTGTAATATTCAGATTTAAAAGCCAATAACAGTGTGTTCGTTGCATTTCTCAGTATGATTGTCTTTTTTTGGTGTTTCCTTCATTATTAAAATTGCAAGGACACAATGTTTATATGGTCACTTCACTTCAATATTGCACTTTTTGTACTCGTACAAAAGTTTTACTGACTTGTTTCTGATCTGCTCAGTACCAGGTGATTCACTTGCTCTAGTAACATTCAGAAAATGCAATCAGATAACCTGTTTTTCCAGGTGCAATCAATTCAGTTTGATTTTGGTTTACCCTTTAAATCACTTCTTAATAACATATTTTTCTAGTTTTGCAGTGTGTATCATAGACAATAATACATGACAATTTGGAATATTTTGTACATTTCCGTAGCACACTTTGTGTTTTTGTTTTAATTGGTTATCCCTTAATTTCCCTTAAGGTGATAAACTCCTGCACGGAGGTATGGCAGGGAGTGTGTCGGGAACTGGGGTGGCAAATTGATGAGTCAATTCAGGAGGCAACACACTGGAAGGGTGTCTACCTGAAGGCCAAGCTGCGGATGACACAACTGAGCGACCAGGAAGCCTTCGAGACGTCCTCTCTCATCGGCCACAGCGCCCGTGTCTATGCCCTCTACTACAAAGATGGCCTACTGTGCACAGGTATGTGGTCAGGTCTTCCCTTAAGCATGTCCTTGTTCCCTAATTTCCCATCTGGGATTATCAGAGTCGATAGTAAGAATCTCTATGATTATATGGTCCCATTGCTAATCTCCATGAGCTGCTCAGCCTACATTTAGTAATGTTCTTGAAACGTCACACATTGGACATCATGCAAGAACATTTAGCATATTTTTGTGCTGTGAATGCAGTGTCCGTCCAAAAAAAAAAAGGTTCGATTTTAAAATAGATTCCAAAAGACTGCTTGGCAAGGGCAAGCGATCCATGTGTCCATGTAGTTTGAGGTGTTGATATTACTACTGCAAAACAAAAATATGAATCATGTCATGTTTAATAATATTAAAGTTGTTCTGAAGAGTAGGCTTTATAAGGCAGGTTTGGGCAAGCGCACAGAGCGCAGCGCCTCGAAGGACTGATTTTAGTTTGCATTTACTTTACTGCGTTTCGTTGGATCGGCGGTGATGAATCTTGGCGTACCGTAGAGAATGTATGTTGAAGTTTAGAGTTGTTGAGATAAGTAATACATAGGGCCTATCGTGTGAAAGTGTGCATCCGTAAACCAAGCCACACACCCGGAAACCCACACACACATATCTACAGCCATGTATCATTGAAATGTCAACCAGCCAAGAGCTGCATCGTCACAATCTTGAATAAAGAACATTACCTCTGTCTGCATTCTGACCGATGCCCACTCAGCGATTACCAATCCTAGTAATCAGTTATTCTAGAGCCTCCACAACAAACATACATTACGCTTATTCTTCTTAATACTATTTTGATTGTGATTATTGTTGTATAATGGCTATAGCCTAATACAATTATATTAATCCGACTGCGAAACATAATATTAACGTCATTATACATAGAACAAGTTTATTTGATTTAATTTAAACGTATCATTAGTCAAAGCCATGGAATAGGAATCGTCACAAAGTTGTTTGTTTGGCTAACCGTACGTGACTCATACGACAAGTCTAGACTCGTAGATTTTGTGCGTACCTAAGAGAAAAACATTCACCAAAAACTTTTGGTGAATGCGAGAAGTGCTCTTAACGCAGAAAATTGTTGTTGTTGTTTTTTTTTTACAAAATGACTCCATCACCCTGTATAAACAACGGGCATGCAAGAACCACTCATTCAAGAACCAATCACTCATACAAGCGTTTTAAGTAATTACACCTTTTTTCAGGTTCTGATGACCTCTCTGCCAAATTGTGGGACGTCCGCACTGGGCAGTGCATCTATGGAATTCAGACCCACACCTGTGCCACAGTTAAATTTGACGAGCAGAAGCTGGTGACCGGATCCTTTGACAACACCATTGCATGCTGGGAGTGGAGCACGGGGGCTAAAATTCTGCAGTTTCGTGGCCACACTGGTGCAGGTTTGTACAAAATGTAGTCTGATTTCTGGTCAACTGTTATTAGCACAGATTCTTATTCAAATGTATTTCAAGCAGATTGGTTTGTATGTATTGCGTTCCAATTTGGTGTTTTGGAAGATGGCCATACAAGGCCTCATTTTAATTAGCTTCAAATTGAGTTTTACTATCTTGCCTACCTTGCTAGATTTCTTCTCCAGTTGGTCCTTACGCAAACCTGGACAGAACCATCTAAACCAGATTGTATACCATTAACACCCTTAACAATTGCGTTGTTACCATACCATAATTTAAATCAACACAATCACCTGACAAACTTCTTGATAAGTCTTTATAAGGGTATGTTTTGTCTTGAGACTTAGTTTATTAAACTAGGTTCATCATATTGATCATCATATTGATTTTTATAATCTGATGCCAATGCATCTGTTATATGCTCTGATGTGTCAATGTTGCGGTTATAGAGTTGGGTTTCTAGGAGCTCAACTGGAATGCAAATTGATGGCTGGCTCTGTTGCCAGAATATCTCTGGCTGGTGAAGCATGACACTCTTTCTGCGGTATATGTTAACAGTTTCTCTGTTTTCCAACTTTGGGAGGATGCTGTTGGTGGATGTTATTTTTATTCTAGCTCTAAATATATTGCTTTGGCTCCCAGACATAGGATTGGTGCCTTGACACTTTTCCATGATTATTGAATTGAAAATATTCCTTCAAGTTCTGCTTTAAATCTTTAACCAAGACTTTGTCAGAAAGCAGTGGGACATGAAGCTGTCTAATATATACGGTCAATATAGCAACAGTGTGGTCGCTTATGGTTACAGATGATATACTTCAGTCTATGTGCATACATGGATTTATACAAAGGAAATCCGAGACTAGCTGCCATGTGGTATTTTAGACGTTGTCATTATTAGAGATGTAATCTCAGCTCCAGAATTTTGACAATGCGATAGCCAAACTTCTGAGGGGAGACTGCACAGCGCCTGGGCCGGAAACCAGAAAGTGCAAGGGGCGGAGTTACAGTGTTTCCTGTTTTGTTACGGATATATTTTTCTGAAGATTAATTTGCGAGTGCGAGATGGAGGTTTCAGAAGACGATTTTAACAAATGTATTTCAGTGGCCAGTCTACTACACAGGTTTGATTTTAAACCTTTACAGACACTTTGTCTAAGGACGTTGGTGTCAGTCTGGACAGGACGTTTAAGCTCGTCTTCCCACCGGCTACGGGAAAAAAGTAGTTTACCAGTGCTGGCCGAGTTTGCATTCGCTGTTGGCCAAGGAGGGATACAGACAAAGGGAAGACGACAATATCGTTTTAGTTATCTGTCCTCTTCTGGATCCGAGATTAATGGTCAGCCATATCACATTTGTTGTGGTTCTGCCGGTCAGGTTGCTTCCAGTAGAGACCCATTCCATGTAATGTGTGTCTACAGACACGCATTACGCCCCCAGCAACATGATTGGTGGAAATAAATTTGAAGCGAAAGAAAATGAAACGCCCCGTTCACCCAGATTTGAGCTCGTCTGCCATCAGACTTTAGATGTTCTCATCTAAAGTCTCATTTTTAGATGTGCTCATCTAAAGATGTTAGATGTTTAGATGTTAATCTAAAGTCTGATTTGTGAGACTATTAGGGATGTAACGATTCACTGATGCGCATCGCCCCCCGATTTGTATGTTAACGATGCATAAGAGTATAACATGTATCGGTCTGAAAATCAATTCAAAGTTAGTTAGTTTAGTCGTTTTCAAAATGAGGGATTTTAAGGAGGAGGCTCAATGCTGCTCTAATTAGAGACAGGAGTCAGTGAAGCAAATATGAAAAAAAAAAAACATCTAACTAACTAAAAAAAATATTTTTGCGATCAATTTTTGCAGTTGTTTTACCCCATAATGGCTGTTAGATTTAGTTTTCAGGCAGATGTACATATACTTAAAAGTAACTAGAAATTAGCATGTAAAGTGAATAACTTTCTAAATGTTCTTCCAGGGGAGCATGCCCCCGGACCCCCAAGTTGTGGCAGGTTTTAGAGGAACATGTCAGAGGAGGAGAAGATAAACTAGTAAAAATGATAAATTAACTACTGGGGTTCAAAACAGGATTGGGAGTGAAAGTGGCACGATCTGCATAGCAGAGGGGAGGGAATGTGAACAGGATGCGACAGGGAGTAATAAATCCTGATTGGATGGGAAGTTCCACTCTACATCAGCACATTATTCAGGGCAGTCAAACTGCTACTAGCAAATTTTGAGATGGGAGACAGGCCAGCTATTTACAGTACATGTCATTTTACTACATGGGAGTAGTATATTTGGTAGTAGAGTAATTCATCCAGTAAATAAAAGATTTATCTGAACATATTTTATTATGCTTCTATGTTTATTGTTATTATTATTATTGTTATTATTATTATTTATTTAAAAAATATATGTGGGTAGAATTGTATATGTGGACTCACCAATTTATATTCAAATTTCCTTTATGTGTAATAATGCTCAGTGACCCTTGTCGTCCTCATCGGTCTAGTTTTTAGTGTCGACTACAATGACGACCTGGACATCCTGGTGAGCGGCTCTGCAGACTTCTCCGTGAAGATCTGGTCCATGTCAGCCGGCGCATGTCTCAACACGCTGACCGGACACACAGAATGGGTCACAAAAGTAAGTCCAGTAACCCTGATTCAACAATCAAGACCAATAGATATAGATAGACATATCACCTGAAGGGCTTGGCATATGCAGGTGTAAATGCCCATGAGTAAGGATGCCAATATTGTTCAAATCAGTTCATCAAATGAGTCAATTTAAAGAATGTCATGAACGCCAATAAACACAGATGTGGGAAATAGACACGCTTCAATGTGTGGCACTGAACAAGACGGGGCTTGTGGATTTCCTCTTTCGCAGGTTATACTGCAGAAGAGCGAGGTGGAGTCGATGATGCACAGTCCCGGGGACTACATCCTGCTAAGCGCTGATAAGTATGAAATTAAGGTGATGTCTCTCTTTTGTCTCTCACCCCTCTAGTCACACAATTATCAGCCTTTCTATTATCTGCATTTCAATGTGATTTACAGTATTTATATCTTTATGTAATGGTGGCATCATCTTATTAGGTGAGCTTTACATCCCACACAGACCCAATGCCACCATATCGGGCACAATAGCAAGAATATGAAAACTACCAGCAGCACGGCCATTTCCTGTTGATATAATGTTCAGTCAGTATGTTCACATGTACAGCAGTCATTTCCAATGATGCACACTTGCATCATTGTTTTGATGCAAGTGTGCATCAAAACAATGATAACATTTGATCAATGTTTTCATTGCTTCTTCTTTCATTTGTTGAAATATTTGGAAACACTCTCTGAATTTTAGTACTTTAAAGTTTAAAGTACTTTATTTGTGATTGTTTTGCAACACATACGAGTCGTTTTTCAAGTCGCAAACATTTTGCGACATGGGAAAGTCATGATCCTTTGGGATTATAATAGGACATAAGAGAGAGATATAGGACCTAATGTAGATTAAGGCAAGACTCAGCATGGACGTGATGAGCAATCATATGTATTACAGACGACAATGCCCAGAAATCTCTGATCAGTTGATCCACAGGATGCATCTCCAAGCTTCATCTATAAGGACGCCATGGATGATGCCATGGATGAAATGATGGAGAACTTATTATATATATATATATATATATATATATGGTTTAGTCACTTTGCAGCACTTTCAATCTAATTGGAAAACGAAGTGGGAGCGTCCCGGCTGTGTAACATCTGCAGGTGGATCAAATCTGTAGCTTGCGTAAAACCCTGTTCTCTTGGTCCTCAGGCAATTACAGAGGACCACAAGGCAACATGAGTTACCATAGTGATCTGACTATACATGAGATGCGTCTTGAAAATGGACAGGCTGCATTAAACCTTAAAGTTGGCCCCGCTACCACCCCATGATCATGAGCTGTCACTGTAAAGTACTGTCACTGTAAAGCCAGCGCTGTCTCTCCCCATCAGGTGTGGCCATTAGGGAGAGAGATAAACTGCAAGTGCTTGAAGACGCTGACGGTGTCCGAGGACCGCAGTGTCACCCTTCAACCACGGCTGCAGTTTGACGGACGCTACATCGTATGTAGCTCCGACCTCGGAGTTTACCAGTGGGATTTCTCAAGTTTTGAAATTATCAGGTATCTGTTTGTATTTTTTGTTTTCTTTCTTGCGACATTCTTTACACATTCAGAAACATCCAACTGTGATTCATAGGTTGAGGTTGAAAACAAACATTTGTTGTTTTTCATTTATCTCATTTATTTCGTAACATCTTTTTGTTGCCAGGGTGATCAAGATGCCGGACCCAGCTAATCTCTCCTTGCTCAGTTTCGGGGAGGTGTTTGCCCTCCTTTTCGACAACCACTTTCTTTATGTGATGGACCTGAGGACAGAGGCTATATCAGGCCGGTGGCCTCTGCCAGCCTACAGGAAGTCCAAACGAGGCTCCAGCTTTCTGGCTGGCGTGACTTCCTGGCTTAACGGACTAGACGGGGACAATGACTCTGGACTTGTATTCGCCACAAGCATGCCCGACCATAGCATTCATTTAGTTCTGTGGAAGGAGAATGGATGAAACCAACACGGATATACACAGAAACCTATACGGCTAGGTAAAAAACTGTTTTTACAACGTCTTTATTATTATTTTTTGAACATATGAAAATCCTCAGTCAAGTTAGATGTATGATGTAAGGACCAAAGCACTGGTTTGGTTTTTTTACACCAACATCAACACGTCGTCTCAAATGAGTAGACATTAAAAGCTATTGAAATTGACTAACTGAGGTACTTTTACAGAGTCCTTAATGAACCTAAAAGTCTCATTAGTCAGTTAATGTTTAACAATGACATGAGTTGCTAAAATGTTGTCAAACTTTAAAAGATGTAAAAAGAGAGATGAAAAAATATATCGTTCTGGCAAAAAGCTCCTTGCTCCAATTATTGTTGCAAAATGGGGGAAAACGTTTTTAGTAAAAACTTTGTTTTAGTATTTCAAATTAATGTGCCGACTTCTTTCATTTGTTTACTACAAAGAAATATACAGTAAAAAAACAGAAGAGCTCTGCAGAATATGAATGGGTGGAATGTTCTCTTGAATATAATAATAGATTTGATTGGTGAGCTTGATGGCCAAAAAATGTAAGTAAACTTCATTCTGAGAAAATCTGCCTTAAACACTGCAACTAGCATAGCTGATCTTTGACTCTGGCAAACTGTGCTTTAGGATGTTTCGCTTTACAAGACCGCCTCCAAGAAAGTTGTTCATTAAAAGTGGCTTACATTACTTTTTGTACATTGCTGTCGGGTAATGTACATCCACTGATGCCGTTTACCTTTCCTATGGGATGTTTGTTCTTAAAGTCAGCATGAGAAATGTAGTGATGTGCCTTTTTCACTAGATTTGATGTTTCAAATATTTGGATTAATCTGGCACATTGCAATAACGTGATGGCTGTGGTCTGAAGCTTAAAATGCTCCAACCATAATAAAACAAAATACATTTTCTATGTATCTCTCATAT
>OMKN01006976.1:1466-13844 GCA_900302345.1 Melanonus zugmayeri | reverse complement strand
CGCAGAGATGTCAGCTGCTGACTTCTGCATCTTCGGTCAAATGTTGGGAGTTTTGTCTACAGAGGGAGGCATGGTGTACCTGCCAAACTACACGAAGGCCGGTGGAGGAGCTGGGAATGGATGGGCTGCTATAGAACAGTAATCGGAATGTAGCTTCGATGGCCTTTGGGGTTGTGGCTCACACATACACTTCATAGATCACGATGTGCTATCTGGGCCTACCCTTCTCATTGCTCATCCCCCCATCAATCTTGCTCACATTCAGACAAGCATTAATAAACCTATTATAATAACACAGCGGTTCAGATCTCATTACTCTCTGATGGGAAATTGCATCTGGTTTTGTTTAAGTTGCATGCATGCAAGACATATGACGAGTAAACACGATCCCTTTCCTGTTTCCAATGCTCCTATATTACAATGCTCTCCAATCTAAATGCTCTGATCATCTACCTTACGTATGGAATTAATAGATTTAAAAAACTAGATTATTACATTTTTTTGACAAAACAATACCTTCCCAAGAACAATTTTGCAATGTTATACTTTCTTTTTTCCACACTCTTCCACAGTCAAGTTTCTGTTAGTTAGGAATTCTAGGGGATTTTGAAAGCTTTCCTTTTCATTTTATTATTTGGGTTGGATCATTTCATTCACTGACAAACATTGGCTCTAATATTGTCAGTCAATGTTATAGAATACAGGCATGGGTGTCCATGGGCATCTTAACAATTGTAGAAAAACAAATCATACCAAAACATGCTACAGCTCACTGGCTTATCAATCAATGAGGGAGATTACAGTCATCTCTCGCCCTCAAATCCCAGTCGCTCTTAGTTTGACTTTGTCAATCATTGGTCTCTCGTTCCTAATCTTAATCAACACACTGCGACCGAAGCCAACGTCTACAAAGGCTTTTCTTTAAACAGCTGATTCAACATCCTATTACTATTCCTTGACCACGAAAATAAAAGGAAGTGATGTTTAGCAAGGAAACCAGGTACTTCTCCTGATTCGCATCATGTGCTCACGATGTGGTTCACATGGTGAGGATGGGAGTGTGTATCTTTATATCTGCATGTATTTTCTCAAGGTAAAACCACAGGTATGTGAGGGACAGGAGAGGGAGGTTTTTTACAACATCTGGAGTAGCTCTGTCCAAAGCACATCTTACCATTAACCCCTCCCTCCATTAAGGCACCATGTTCAGTGTCACCTTACATCAATCTATTTCCTGCCAGAATATTTCAGCAGCCTTGTCAATAATGGAGAAAACATTTGTTTTGAAGCACTGTCAGTGCTGACTGAGTATGTTTAGTAACGGCTTATGCATTTTCAATCTGTATTTTGTCTACAATGGCATTGTTTTCCCATTGAATACATCTATCTGCCTGTATAATGTATACTAGGGCATTGGAAATAGGAAGGCCACTGTAGAGATACAGCTACCCATTAGATTGGCCTATCTGTTGTTGTTGTGTAAGTCTTAATCTCAGGGAAAGCAGTATCACCATGTGTCAGGGGGGTGTGTCTAACCGCTAACAGCTATGGTTCATGACGAACATGGCAGATCTGGGGGTTTCTACAAAACATGTAATGGTGTTCTGTAAAGTTCCTTCTTTGCAAAAGATTTTTGACACGTCTACCATTTTCCTAATTTCAACCCATCCCAATTTCGGTTTAGGCATCTCGTGGAAAACATTGATAGTCATTTATTTGTCCTTTTTGGGGGGGGAGCGGGAAGGGTCATTAAAACACGCCACTCACTACAAATGATTATCCAACATAGTATACCGTTTCAACCACAGAATATATTACAGAAAAACACAGCATCTCTACAGTTCCCAACTTCTGAAGTTCCCTGCTCATCCCCAGCATAAGTATTGTATTTACAAAAAACAAGGTCCATTTGGAATTCACTGCAGAGGACACCACGTTAGAGATGACCCCTGGGTGTAGGAGCCAGAGAAACAAGGATACTCTGCAATTTTTCTTAACCTCTTCATCACTAGGCCTCTTTCTCAGGTTTTTGCCGAAAATAACATACCCAAAATAAATAGAGTATATCTTCACAACTACAAGGGCTATAATATGTAAGATAACACCTGTGAGATTGTTGTGCAAGTGGAATAATCAATGTGGGGTCAGAGTGAATAAAGCTAGAACACTTGGAAGATTTAATTTCTGCCCGAAATACATTTCATGTTTTAGAGTGAATACCACCTAGTGCATTATCATACATCTGATGAGTACCTGGGCCAAGATTTGATGCCAATAAAGTGAAGTAGAGCAAAGATAGAGAGGTAGAGGTAGGTTTAGGCGGAGTCTCCAAATAAAAACAATAAATCCAATGCAAACCAATGCAAAAATGACAATACAAATCTCGTGGAAAACATTGATAGTCATTTATTTGTTCTTTTTTGGGGGGGAGCGGGAAGGGTCATTAAAACATGCCACTCACTACAAATGATTAAACCTATTAAAATGTCATGTTATTTATTGCCAGTGAAACTCTCTCTTACAAAATGGTTTATGGTGGTTTTATGCGATCAAACACAACTTTGATTGACATTATTTTTGGTTGTAACTAGAAAAAGTTTGTTCTTAATGGTTTTTGGCCTCTAGTTCAGCATGTTTTGGTCACAGAGTGATATGTTTTGCACTGTTGGATCAGTGGAGTTAGTTAATTGTGTTTCATTTAGCTAACAATGGTTATGATAGACTAAAAGTTGAGAATCTAATCATTCTAGGGGTGTGTCACAGGACTGCTTTCTCACATACGACATCTTTGCTTTTGGGAGGGAGTGCCCCGGATACGGGTCCTCTTGGGATGAAGAGGTTAAATTGGTTAAATTTGGACTGTGACATTTCTTGAGGGAAGAAGAAGGCCTGACACATGTGCACACCACTCTTGCACAGGAACCACACAAAGTATCCTATGAAGATACAAAGATATCATCTTTCTCAAACCAATGAATAATGCTTTGCTAGTTTGAGGGTGCTTCTGGTATGCACATACCTCAAGAAAAACAACTTTGGAAGTGTTGTTTTCTCTGTGCTACATCTTTAGGTAAATGCATATATGTATGTGTGCCTGTGCATGCACGTGTGTGTACCATGAAAAAAAACCTGCTCTATGTAAGCGTTTCGCTGCAGTGATTACTTTTGTTCAAACTTGTTGGAAATGTAATGTGTATCTGAAGCTATAAATCCCATCCAACTACGGCTGAAGCAACCCAGGATCCTTTTCTCTCTGAATCAATTTGGTGTGTGGAGAAGCATGACGAGAAAATCTTGCAGTAAGCTTTGTAGCAGAGGGCTACATTTAGCGCTCTATCATTTAAAATAACCAAGCCGCTAGAAGTGGCGCATAGGTTTTTGTTATCATTACACATGATTTTGAATTATTTCAAACAAAAGCGTCAGCTGCAGTCAAAGGGTTACACAACCATAAATCCAAGATCTTTGGTAATCATTTTTGCAGTTCCTGCAATCCACCAATGACTTCATTACTGTCAGACTGTGAAATTAATATTGCATGGTATTACAATAAAGTAGTGAACTTTCCAAAGAGATACACCAAGTCCTTTTTTGGTATGTTCAGGTGAAGCCGTGGTCATTTCATTCATGCAAAACGCTCATGACTCATGGCGGGAAGGGTTTTTGGCGCGAGTCGGTTTCATTCAGCAGGCAAACTGCAGCGATGGTGGGAGGTGGAGGATTGAATGCGGCTCAAGACCAATTAGGGTCGCAACGAGATCCAGCAGCAAGCCGCTCCATCTCAGGTATGTTTTTTATGGCTCCAAAGCAAGCGTGACAAGCTTCGCTTACTGCTGCCAAATCCTGAATATATATGCGGGGCTTCCTCCCACAGCCGACTAGCACTCCCGCTACACGCTCACCTACTGTTTCCCATTAAACCCGATCAGAGTACAGTTCCTACCCAACTCCAGATCATGGGGGACCTGCTGCAAAACGTGGCTCTTTTGTCACTTGAGGGTCTAATAAACAAAACAACCTCGAAGGAACAATTAGGCTACAATTGTTTTTCTCAACTGATTTTGGGAGAAAGAATGATTCACTAAGGACATTGTTTTTTGTAGTTTAACACAGAAGTCCCTCGCCCTGTAATGCCCATTCCAATAACAGGTTAGTTTTCATTTGTTTGTATTCATGTCTTGGCGGTTTGCACAATGAGAAAGCACAAGTTGATTAGCGTTCCACTCACTTTGATAAATCCCACAAAAAAAGGCTTTTATAAGATGCTCTGTCTTTTAGAAACCACGCGTATGTCCTGATTAATTTGCTAGGATGGTACAGCAGCTGGAGCAGCAACAAGCCATTTGTACAAAAAGGCTTGCGGTGGTATTATGGTGTGTGAGAGAGGCAGGGTGATTCCAAACACAATGAATAGAGCACAATCGTCTCTATTCTAGCAGATCTCCACCATTTCTCAGAGGGCCTCTGGTATGTAAATCTAATAACACCGGCCGCGGATAGTGAGTGGCTCCACTGTCCATTGTTTTAAAAACCACTTACAGTCAGCCCGCGTACAGGCAACTCTGGTGTCGTGGAGTATTTTACCAATAAAACAGTTTTCAGCTTGAATACATAACAGATTGGCATCATTTGACACAAACCTGCTTAAAAAATATGAAACCGCATGCGATGCAGTTACACAGTCGCAGCAGGACATGGCTTCTCGGTGTGGCCAGCACCGAAGAATCATGAAACGAATTTTATGTAAACTGTCTTTATAGTGGTGGAAAAAAGCACTGCTTCCACCCACTTATATCCTGTCCGATAAAACAGATATTAATACGGCTCCCCCCAAAAAGTGGAGATTGCATCAGAGAAGTGGAGTCAAAGTCCCAGCAGCCCAGTGTAACAGCAGCCACCAGCAGCCTAGCCTCCGTTCGAACTGTGGGACAACAGCTCCCTGGATCCCAGCTCAAACCACTCAACCCTCCAGGCTTACGCACCGCTGCTAGAACAGGCCAAGAAACAAACTGTGTGCAGGGGAAAAAAGCCTAAAAAACACATCCATCCGTCCAGGGTTCGCTAGTTCCCCCAGTAGGTGGTCAACATTTTTTGTTCCAGCAAATTAAAGCTTGGAACATGAAAAATAAGAACCATTCTTCTCATTTGAGCTGGGACCTTGGTATGGATGTGGAAGTCACACCTAGCTTAAAAATGCAAGTGCAAAAGGTACTGTGGGGTGTTAAAGCGTCATTAATGTTTTTTAGAGGTTTGGGTTGTGCAGTTACCTTGCCATGATGTGACTCCAAATATTGGTGAGATATCTTCAATAGTTGCTCCGTAGATTCAAACTTCATCGTCCAAAGTAGTGTTTTGTTCTCTCCCCCATTGACTTACATTGAACAACAAAACAGGTCTCAAAGTCACACTTTTAGCACATAAACAAATGTTTGTGTGACCGATAGGCTACAGAAAACAATGAAAACATGCCTATTGGTTGAGAGACGGTTTACGTATTCAGTAAATCTACGGCAATGAAGGAACACAAAAAACAACATTTTGTTATTTTATACATTGGCAGAATCTGCTCTGTTCGTGTTTGTTTGTTTGTGTGCTAAAAGTGTGACTTTGAGACCTGTTTCTCCGTGCAATGTAAGTCAATGGGGGAGAGAAAAAAACACTACTTTGGATTATTAAGTTTGAATCTACAGAGCAAATATTGAAGATAGCTTGCCAATATTTGGAGTTACATGGCAAGTTAACTACACAACCCAAACCTCTAACAAACTTAAATAATGCTTTAAGTCAAATTAGTCTTCTCATTTAGAAAAATATGTGGGAGTTACCCCCATCCCAACTCTACCCCAGCTTACCTTACCGGATCATTCTGTAAGCACATGTTTATAATTTAGGACCGTCCTGCTTCTTATACTGATTTTGCAGCCATGGTCTGAGGAAACATTTGCTGTCAGATGTATTACCTCGGCCAATTGTGATATTGTATATCCACCATCCCACAGGCCTAGACAGAGAGTGTGCAGAGATCTGAATCCTCACAGAGTGTAACAGGCAGCTGCCATTCACACAGAACACGCTAAGCTACATGCTTAGATAAATGTTTTACTTATTTGGTATATATTTTGTCTTAAATGCATGTGAAGTGTCTTTGTGTACCACGAAAAGCGCTTAAAATAAAACGTATTATTATTATTATTACATGTTACACGCTGTTCAAAACACATTGTTTGCCAGCAGCACACGATCTGCAAATATGTTATGAACTTTCAAAATGGTGTCAACGTCGCCCTTGTTCAAATCAAGGCTCAACCATTGTTATTGCATTATTAATGCCTTTAAAAAGGGAAGAGTGTATTTTTAGTCCCATTGACAATTAGTGTTTTTTAATATCCATTTAATTTGTTTGTTTCTCAGTAGGATGCGTCTGGAGATGCTCTCTACGCCTTTAACCCACGTGTCTGACTTCCCCAGCAGGGTGAAGGGCCCTTTGTGACTCTTTCTGCCGCACTGTATTCCAAATCAAAATGATGAATGTGTGTCCGTACACATCCTTATTAGATCTTCATGATGGATTCTGACTGTAGTCCTGTGTACTGGGTCAAATACCACATGTGGGGCAGGCTGATGTCACACAAACCACATCATTCCTCTAGGAAATTATTTATCACACAGCACGTCTGCTCCGGTTTGTCCAACATGCCGCCAAAGTTTACCGGCTCCTAAAACAAGGATGTGCTGCTTCATGGTCATGGCCAGGAGAATCCCTGGGCGAAGGAAATGGGAAATTGACCTTGTTGTATGACTGAATTTGGAGCATTGCAAATTCTTTGCAGATTGTCGTCCTCTGAAATGTTTATTGTTCAGCCGGGGGTTGACAACAAGAGCTTCAGGATCTTCTGAACCGATTTCACTCCAAACTGATTTCACGCCCCGTTTGTTTTTGCTGAAATTGCATTTGCTGCTGCATCAACATTGTGTGTGTGATGTGTACTGAGGGATCACTAATTTGGGAACTATCTGAAGAAATCCCAGTTCCAACGAAGCAACATTGGCAGAACACAATGTACACAATACAGTTCAATGGTCACACTGTTCAGTGCAGGTGCTGTGGAGTTCACGATAGCAAGGAATGGATTCACTTTTGGAGTTAATATATGACTCACAAGGATGGACTTTATCACTTTCTGGGCAAACGCTAGAAGACATGCAGGTGGTTAATGTTTTTTCCGCTCTGTTTCTCTCCATATAGTCCATATATTAAAATGTATTTCAAAGGAAAAGGATTTATGTTAAACATCTAAATTATTTACAAAATTATTATGTTATTACTATGGTCACTTATGGGATCATGTATTTTTAGTTTAACATTGTCTAAGACTAATCAAATCCAAATCTTGATCCAAATGATCATTATGCTGTTGTTCAAACTGTTGTATTAATTTTGATTAATCATTAGGACAACTCAATTCATCTTAGATTTAAGATTGGAAAACATGTTTAAATTAAAGTCTTGCCTTAAATATTTCATGCAACCATTTACATTCTTTTATTGAAGATTTATTTTACTATGGAATATCAAACAACAATAAAAAGAAAAAAGCTAAAGCTGCAAAGAAGAAACATACTTTACTTTAAGGTGGAATTTAGAATATTTTGATACTTTCCACCACTTTTCTCATGATGTGAGAGAAATGTGTTTTCCTTCAGAAGAGCGAGCAAGAGAGAGAGTGGGGGAGAGGGAGTGTGTGCGAGAGAAGAGGGTGGATGAAGGAAAGGTGGAGTGGCTCAAATTAGCACACCTGTTGGTAATTTATCACACATAAACCTCACACCTCATTTTCACACCTGTAGCTCAGCGCTGTGGAAGTCCAGTAATTCACTCAGTCACACATGCTGCAGAGTGTGACTTGTTCAAGGTTCCTCCTTCCTGGGGAGGAGGTGGTGGAGGGGGAGGAGGAGGCGGAGGAGGAGGAGGATGAGGGGGAGGAGGAGGGAGAAGAGGAGGAGGAGGAGAAGAAGAAGAAGTGGTGGAAGAAGTGGAAGAAGAAGGAGGTGATGGTTGTGGAGGAGGAGGAGGACATCACTGTGGAGGAGGAGGACGACATCACTGGTGAGGGTGAGTGGATAGGACAGCCGTGCTTGGCGTTTCTTCCCCGCAGGTAGCATGGCTCTCTCCCAGCCCCCCTGCCTGCACGCATTCCCTCTCTCGCCCAACCCCTCATCACCCTGACTAAACCTCATCCTGGATTCATATGCACACGTCTGGAAAAAAACAAGAGAGTGATGCAGTGCCAGACCGTCTCCACGGTTCCTAAAAATATTGACCAAAAAAAACCTCTCCCGATAAAACTTTTGTGAATAATCAAGGAAGGAATTTCGCTGTTAACCTAAAGAGACCCCGCTGCACTGAAACAAGCGGCACACACAAGCAAACAAGTTAAAGCCATATATGTACTCGGGCAGCCTCTCCATCTCCATAAATAAGAGAACAGGCTCCGTGCCATTCTGCTGTAGCTCATTAACCATTTAACAAGCTCACACCCCCCGGAGGCCCACGAGGAGATCTGAGATGGTCACCAGGGTCAAAAGTGGAGGGCTCCACAGGGGAGAGATGGCTCTGACCTGCTCTCACTTTCACACATGTTGTCTGCCATGAGGGAACAGCCTTAACATCAAAGCCACTACATTACACTACACTTATCTCTTCCAACCCTGCTCAGTGCTGGAATTAAAATGCATCTCTGGTGATCTGGCACAGATAACAACATAAAGGTGTGAACACGTTTGCAACACATTGGAAAGTCTGAATATCCAACCACAGAGACACGGCATGTTTCAGGAACACATATTATATTGTTCAAGATGTGTGTGTGTGTGTGTGTGTGCGCACGCACAAGTCACTGACTACATTCCATTATCATTGAATTCCCTCATTTGTCCCTCAGGTCTAAACAATGTCTTTTCTTATATTACTATGCGATAGGCATTTCATTGACACAATTTAAGCCAATATATTGCTAATGAAGTGAACAGTGAACATGAAGTCACACATGCCTTCATTTAACAGATAATTGTACAATACAGTACAGCTAATGTACTCATGTTCATGAGCTTCTTTTCACTTATGCAAATGCAGTTTTCTTCACCCATTCAAGAAGTCGTGATCCTGCAGTTGGTACAGCTGTACATTTTACTAACCAACAGGACAACTGTTTGCTAAAACAGAAGAAGACGGAGTGGAGGGAAAATGTGTTATAGCAGACTGTCTCTCATGATTACGATTACCAACCAACTATAGCTCAGGATTGGGAGCAAGCATTCAAATGAAATGGATGACAACTAAAAGGGCAACTACACTCATGTATACTGTATTACTGTTTTAAGATGAGGCAGCAATTCACAAAGAACAAGGCGGTTGCCAGACTTCCAGATCTACAGTGACGTTATGGATTCTGCCCAAACTGAGGTCATAACCACAACGAACAAAGGCTGGTACATACCTGTTGATGAGAAAGACAATACTGTACAGGAAGCACCACTATGCTAGGCCATGTGCAGTCAAACAAATAACTTTACTTTTAAGAGAGCAGCTTCCACCCACCACCCGTGTGATATGTGTGTGTGGTGTGTAGATATATATTAATTAAAATGGGGAAAAACCAAAGTT
This sequence comes from Melanonus zugmayeri, assembly GCA_900302345.1. NCBI lineage: Eukaryota > Metazoa > Chordata > Actinopteri > Gadiformes > Melanonidae > Melanonus > Melanonus zugmayeri. Next base: position 4,180 of record OMKN01006976.1, on the reverse strand, counting down.
CTGCACAATCCTGCATCGCAGTGCATCTGATATGCATGACGATGCACCTGGCAAGCACCTGCATGCGGCTGTGTTTACTGCCACAAACAAGGAACCCGTGGGGTTGTAGCGTAACGTGTGGCTGTTTTAACAAAGCTCTGACACAGAAGAGCTGTGTAATAACAAGTCCAACGGCGATGGCTCCTCGCTTCGCTTTTATTAGCCAAGGAAAAAAAAAACTAAAGGCACGCATCGGTTAACCAAAATCTCTAGCAAACTGTCAAAGTCTCAACAAAAAAACATATCTTTCCAATTTTATATGATAGCTGCAAGAACATATTGTCAAAATGATGTATGTATTTTTCACCCTGTATGTATTCCTTTGTGTGTGTGTGTGTGTGTTGGGTGTGTGTGTGTGTGTGTGTGTACTATGCTATCCAGCTGTAAATCGTCCATTATGCCGCACGACAGCCCATAGCTGCACCGGCATAGTAAGCTCACCAGGACCATTAGCTGGTAAACGTGTAAACTAGAGGTGACCTCTGTCTGGAGATACCTATTAGCTCTGACTGCTGGCGGTGACAGATGTTTACACAGCTAAAGGCTGGTGCTCCCGAGACCTGGACCCAGTTCAAATAAAATAATATGGCGTTGAGGACGCGCCAGCCAAGATGTAATACAAGTGCATAACGGAGGGAAAAAAGAGAGGGGAAGGAATGTGTGAAATGTTAATGGTTTTCTTCTTTGTCAGCTTATACTTTTTTTTCTGCTTTTTTCTATCTTTTCCCTCCTTCACCACGGTGTTGTTTCACCGTCTGGGGTCTAGAAAACAAGCCGTACAGGAAACCGTAACACCGGGAAGAAGGTAGTGTTAAAATTGAGAGCGCAATGGGGATCCTCTAGGACTCCTCTACGTCCAATACGAAAAAAATAAAAAAAGTTTTTTGGCAAAACAAAATCATATCAACACAAAGTCCCCACAGTGGTGCTTTCACCGGATGCCAGCCGAGGACAGAGCTACGTCTATCTCGTATTGTGTGTGTGTGGGCGTTTGTGTATCTGTGTCCCATGGCACGCAGCCAGAGCGAAACACATATGTGGATTCAAACACCCACACACACACCCAAACACACACACACACACACACACAAACAAACATATACACACGCAGAGTCATGGGTCAACACAGTCAGACAAACGGCAACAGATAGCAGGACCGGGGCGGCTGGGTCAATCTTGATTACAGTGAACAGTGCCGGGGCTCCGCTCATTGTCTCTGTCGTCTCGGCTCGATCCCTGGAGAAGATGTGTAACCAAAACTCAAATGGAATGTGTCAGAGAGCAATGTAATTACTGTAATCTATCGCAGAAAGATGGGTTTCGCGTGCGACCGCGTTGCCGCCGCTTGAAGTGTCAGTATTGTAAGTAACGCAACGAAAACTCCCAAACCTCACCTCGACGACAGCGGTGTCTGTCCGTGACAGAATGATGGTGGGGTGGAGAAAGAAATCGCAGTCATTTAGACCCAACGTCTCAATGTTGATATTGTCACTGCGTTTTTCGTATAGAATTAATTATTCACAGAAAATCGACCGTTGGCCAGGAGTATAAAGTAACCCCACATTTGTTTCATTCGGCCTGCTCAACAGTCTCCGGTAAGATCGGATCATTGGATGAGTTTACTATAACAAAACCTTTGAGATTAATTTAAGGTTACATTAACGCATCCCAGACTGTACGCAGCCCTATATCAAAGCGCTGACATCATACAGATGGATTTCCCATATTCCCTTCTGAGTGCAAGATGTGGGTCGGCCCGGGAGACGCAGACGGTTGCCTAGCTTCTTCTCATAATTACATGACTGATCCTCCATCTTATTAGTTTTTCCTGATCGCGGACGGATGTATGGACGTCTCATTCAATCATTCTTCCATCCCTCTGTGCAACTTCCTTTCCTATCGTTTTTCCACCCCCGCTCCTTTTGGTTATGACCACATAAATCTTAACAGTAGGTGTGGGGGAGAGGGGTTGATATGTCTCAGGGACACATCCGAGGAGGTGAACGCCCTCTCTCCATTTACTTTTTACACCTTCTCTCCATCTCTTTCTTTCTTCCCCCCTCTTTCTCTTCCGCAGTGGGAGTCAAGAGTGAGAGAGAGAGAGAAACAATGAGCCGGGGGATCGGTGCTAGGGGTAATGACTACCAGCCCCCTGTATCTGATTAAAAACACATCGGCTGCTTCTGCACTCCGCGTGCCTTCCTCCTCGCACCACAGCGCCTGCAAGCAGCGAGAGACAACAGTAGTAGTAGTAGTAGTAGTAGTAGTAGAGCCACCAGCCGCTGCCTCCCACACAGCTCTGGATGCTTCCCTAAGAGGAAGCATCCAAAAACAGGCGCACCGCTTACTCACTGAGGCGAGTCCAGATCCCAAAGCCCTACCACTTGTAATCCCGGGGGGTGAGTCGTCGTTTAGTCATCGAGGTTCCCCCGATTAATCATGACGTCGACACCCGTACCCGGGCAAAAATCCCCATCCCGTTTACCTTCGTCTGAACCTCATACGTAACCACGGCGATGCCCAAACCGAGTACGCTTTTAGATATTTTATCTAATTGACGTGGATGGCAGTGAAACAATGAGCACCAAGCGTTTCTTTTCAATGTCTTTTAACACACAAGTTCTCGCCTCACCTTCAAGATAAACTCGCTTCCTAAGACTAGCTTGGGACCATCC
>OMKN01006867.1:5160-15663 GCA_900302345.1 Melanonus zugmayeri | reverse complement strand
GCAAACGCCAATGAGCTTAGGCAAAATATGTGAGGGGAAGAAGAGCGTGTCGGAAGCGGTGTGACGTTGGCAACGTTGTCATCAGCTCGCCCACGCGACGAGAACACGTTCTCTCCTCGCCAACGGCAGGTAAACATGTACAGTTTCAACGTATTAACAAGTCCTGCATGAAGCCGAGGTCAGGCTGAATGCCATCGCTGGCGTTCTGCACCTGTTGCCCTGAACACTACCAGTAGGTTTATGCAACAAATGACTTTACAATTATAATGACTCATTATAATTACTAAACGCTTGCATAAAAATACTTGGAAACGTAAGTTAGAGAATATCTTTTTGTTTTGTTTGGTTGTTTGTGAGTTTAATGGGCCTATATGAAAAATGACCAAATGAGAATTGATGAAAAACGTGTAAAATGTGTCCGCTGAAAAATGCATTTGTTTAAAATGTTTTAATGCCTACTGCACCAATGATCACTGGTCACGGGTCTGTGTGTTCAATGCAATAACAATTTCATACCGGGAGCAGTGCACATATTTTAGCAAAAAGCTGATTATGTGCGAACAGAACAGAGCGGGCAGAAATCACTGTGTGTAATCTGTGGTCGCTAAAGTAAAATCCCAAAGCTGCATTTTGATCTGAATATGACAGTTTATTTAAGCAAGGTAGGATGTAGTTGTAGATATTTTAAGAAAACCCAAGCGTAATTAATTATTCGGAGGAAAAGCCCCATACACATGTTTAACGGACAGCGGCAGGCTTGCCCTGATTGCGGCGAAGCACTTTGCATCTCTTCCTCCCGAGTTCGCCACCGCTGGGACTTGAACTCGGGTCCTCGCTTCCTTCCGCCAGCATTAGCACCGGTGGCTTAGCCCACGCAACTATAGGAAAAGGCAGCCAACAGTCAAGGCGGCATATTTATCTACCGCCTTGTGTTTTCTTTCTTCTTCGGTGCAACTTCAGCTAATTTCAACCACGTTCTTCCCAGATTCTTAACCGGATCCTTAACCGGATCCTTCCCTTGTGAACAAGAGTACTTGCAGCAACTATCCGGGTCACGGCACCAGTGTAACTGATAGTGGGCAGGCTTGCCCTGATACTGGCAGTAGGCCTGCTTTGTGTTGCTTCCACCGAGTACTGTTTTTGGCAAAACTTAGGACTTAAGACTAATATAATTATATTATTATATATGTATTTTAAATATGGGGGCAAAACTCTCAAACTCTACCACTGACATCTAACAGTGTTTTGAATGTTTCATGGGAGGTCTATATATAGCCATATACACCCATTCCCGTGGCTTTGTTTTGAGCATAGGATGTACCCAGTGTCTCCGTCTTTTCATCCCATTGTTTAAGAGATAAATGACTCTCTTCATTGCTGCTGCTGTTGCTGGTCGACTCCATATTTGCTTTCTCTCTTGCTCCTCTGAGTAAATTACATTGAACTGAAGTGACCCCAACTTCTTAGAGGATTCACTCTTTGTGTGAAAGGTTTGTGTGTTTTTTAAAAATTATTTTATTGAGACTACATTTTGTGATGGGGCTTTTGGAAAAATGTATTTGCTTCTACATTTCTACTACTCTTATGGTGGATATACAGACACATTTTCTGTATATTTTTTGTAGTTCCTATTTTGTGACAAATTTCCCGTCTGGGGAAAAAAAAAAGTACATCTTATCTTTATTGTGCCATGGAGTCCTAACTGCCTGCTGTGTAACATATGTGTGTTATTACCGAATCTCTCAAAAGACACATCCAATCAGAAGAAGCTAATCGGAGCAGAAGTTCAGACATTTCGTTTTCCGGTGGAATTCTGCCCATGAACGTGGTAGCATCAAGCAACCCTTCAGCTCTTTTACAGTGGAAAGCGAAAACTTTACGTTCCTAATAGACGCAGTGAGAGAAAATGGACACTAATGACTAATTTCCACAAAAAACAACAGCTGCAGGTGAAGCATCTGTGAAGTCTGGGTTCTAGTGTGGCCAATTTGATTCCTGAGCTGCCAAGCCCTTCAGGTCACTACTTGGAAATCACAACAGCCTCCACATAACAAAACCATTTTTTTAACACACACACACACACACACAGGAGTAATTTGTGTATTAAACTCTATGTGCAGCTGCATGGCTTGCTTAATTATTCCAGAGCATTTTGCTAAATTCAGCTTTAATTGGTTGAAATAAACATTTCTCTTCCCCACCCATCCGTTATCTTTACCTGCTTATACCGGGAGTCAAAGGAGAGCTGCGGCTCATCTGTGTAAGTAGCAAATCAAGAAGGTTACATAATGGAGCAAAATAGACTCTTCTCACAGAGGTGTCATTGTAGGACAAACCCAGGTGTTGCTCCTAAAACTAATTATTAATAACTAATAATTATACTATAATTATCAGCCCTGACCAAATGTAGCAAAGCGTTTATTTAAGCGGAAACGGCGGTGCGTTGAACACCCTGTTGTGTTACGCAAGCGTTGCAACTATGGCAGCTGAGAAAGCGATTCTTTGGATTCTTATTCCATTAAAAAAACGTTACTATAAAACTTGGATCCATCATGTGCCTCTTTATTACGGTGGTTAATATACACATCGCTGCTGATTGGGTCTGGTGTCTCTGACCAACGTACCTCACCGAACACCGTTTCACACCGCTTCAAGGAAACATGTCGGAAACCGTAGCAAAACTGAACGTGCCCCATATTTGCCAACTCTCCCAATTTTCCCGGGAGAGGACAGTTAAATCCGGGACTCTCCCGAGAGAATGGAGTCACCCGGAGACAACATTCTCCTGCAGTTCTCCCGAATGAGGAGAATATCCGTATTTGTATTTATTTTTTAAATCTACCGCTTGTATTTCCATGGCTGGTTAACGGGGATTGTCTGTAATAGTTTGATATTTACTATCCAATCATAACGCAATGCGATGAGACGGGGATTGTTGTCTGTAGGCTAATAGTTTGATGAAGTTACTAATCCAATCATAACAGCATGATGAGATGCCTAGAGAACAGAGCATGTGAAGAAGTTAAAAGAGGCAGAGGAGGTTTTGTTCATAGTGATGCCCTTCAGAATTCTTGGCACCCTTTATAAAAATTAAGAAAAGAGATTGTATTAAATGAACAGTTAAGTACTTAGCCTAATGTATTACATGGATGTATTTTAAATATATAAGGATGTTGTTTTTATGTATACAGTATAGTATATGTATATGTCAATGGAATGTTGTGTGTGTGTGTATATATATATATATATATAGGCCTATATATTTTGTAATAAACATTTTTTTTCAAACATTTTCTGTCTGCTTCTTATTTTGTGATTCAAACCCTTAAAGATTCACTAGAATGGAGGAAGAATTCTGGGGGAGAATCCCCAGACCCCCCATGGTGGTTTCGCAAATCTCCCTATTTCTGGGGGCTCAAGGTTGGCAAGTATGTATGAGACTAAACTAGTGCAGATAACACAAATCGACCATCGCTGGTGCTTTGACACACATACATGAAACACCTGCCTACCAACCCAATGCTAATGCTTGGGGCTACACCTGGGTTTACCCTGCTATGACAGCTCTGTGAAAATGGTCCATGGTCAATGTGTTATCTTCACTACTATCTTAACTAGTTCAGTCTACTACTCGTGCCCTGGTACATACAAGTAGCAGACCCATAATTTGTGTTATAAACGACACCTTTGTTTTTCCTATGATGACACCTCTGAAAAGGGTCTATTAGCAATCACACTTTAGTAGCAAGCGTTGAGTTCAATATATCGTGTTGCAATGTAGTGTTATGTAATGTTAGGCAGAGACAATTGACAGAGGAAATGTTACATGAAATTGATAATCTGTAAATGCCATGAGGTACAACCAAACTGTTTGTGTATGAATGTTCAATCAAATTACTTGTGTTGAATTTATTGAGATTTCTAACAATGACATTTGAGAGAGTGGAAACGGTGTAGCAGGGACTTCATTGTGCTGCCCTATGAGAACTATTGAATTACATATATATCTCAGCTTCGCATTGGCATGCAGGGTCAATAACCCATTATAGAGAAAATCAATGCGATAGTAAACCATCCAACAGGGGCTATTGCGGATTCTTTTAGAAGACAAATAGTTTAACACCACTGCCACTGGCTAAAATATACAAGTACTAGGCTACTGCTGAAAATAACATGATAATAATAATCAACTGAAGAGGGTGTTTGCTCTTCTAGAAACAATGTTTCCGCTTCTTCTGCATTCATTAAAGACAATCAAACATTTTTTTGAAATACAGACATCTATCTAACACCCAATTGCCTCAGCGAGGGGGGAAACTATAGAGGGTAACTAATCATTACCAGTAGCAGTGCAGTGGTGGAAGGGTGCCGCAATGAGAAATTGCCATACGTGAGCATCGTCATGACAACTCCAAGCTCACCGGTGTGTGACAGGTGAGGGAGCATTCCTGAAAGAGAAATGCGTCTTCTCCCCAGCGACACATTAGGCATATGGTGAATGATTCCACTGTCAACAAAGAGAGGGTAATGGTAAAATCTGTCTCGACGTGGGAATACCGTGTTTAGCTCCCTCTCTCTCTATCTGATAGCTGTGTGGTTATGATTATATCAAACTTAATTACGGTTTTTAATTACACAAAGATTGAATTTGGGAAAGCGGGCAATCGAAAAAAAAAGAAAATCCAAGAAGATAAAAATAAAGTACTCTTGGTGTTCTTGAACTTTGAAAAAAGGGAATTTAAATATATGCAGCTGCATGCGTGAGAGTAAAGTATGCATGCCTACTCCAAAAAGATGATAACAGAGAGATTGTTCTGGCAAAACAACACAGGTGACAATTATTGGTTGGAAATAAAAGAAGTTCCACAGATAACGGAGGAAGAAATTGCGCCCAAAGTGTTCAACGCCGGTTGGATGCGATGCTGGTCAAGGACAGCACCTCTAGCTGTGTTTGATGAAACATGAACAGGTTGGGAATGCGTTACTGAAACCTCCTACGAGTGGATTTCAGAAAGAGATGAAATGTTTCAGTTTCAAAAAAGGAAGATCCAAGGAAAAAGAAGGGGGATGGAATAGAAACTCACGCCAGAAGCAATCCTTTAGCGAAAAAGAGGGCTTTATGTTTCAGAAAGCCAGCATTGGGATGGCTGGGGTCAGTGCTCTGCAGTAGATTGGTGTGCAGCAGGCATAGTCGAGTGTACTGTGAACATTTGAAGGCCTCATTGCATATTTATGCTGCTTCATGAAATATGAACTTAAAGTGCATCGATGTTAGTGCATGGTAAGTGAAAGATTAGAATTCGTTATAAAGTTTTAACTCGCTTACGTGAACCCGCGCTACACATTCAATGGACGGTTCATGTAGGCCTAAAAAAAAGGCACCGATTGAAACCACGTGATTCCTCCTCTCTTCACTCGATGTTGTTTTCTCTAATAAAAAGTATTTGTGACATCTAATACGTGATGTGTTTGACCGTAGTTTGCTGAATTATGAATGATAATATGACTGACAATACGTTGCTTGGGTTTTTCCACATCAAAGGGTAGAGCCTTTCCACGAGCCTTAAGATGAAAATAGCCGTCCGAGTTGCCAAAGCACTTCTCTCATCAGACCCGACGTAACACCTCCGCCCGACCCTCCAGTACACTCAGTCACAGCGGAGGCTGATGAGCCCTCGCCTAGAATCAAACAGCACATTACTTGTGTTGATGGCTGGGGATTAGCCACCTCAGTTCACTACTTTTTACTTTCTACTTCCTCATGTTGACGTTTTCTCCAAAAAGGAGTAGTTTGGGTTGTGTTGCACACAGGCAGCTTGCAGCCAGCTACATACTGGCGGGATATCTTCAATAGCTGCTCTGTAGATTCAAACTTGATAATCCAAAGTAGTGTTTTTTCTCTCCCCCATTGACTTATATTGCACGGCAAACCCCCCCCTACATGACATCATGGACACGCCCTCCCGGAACCGTTGCTCTCCCCCCCTTTCTTCTCCGTAGTGAAACAAACGGGAGATATAGCAAATTGTTAACAAGGGCCGATTTTAAAACGGAGAGAGCTTTTTAAAACATTTCAAATGGATGTCCCGAGTAAAAAACGTCATTTGAATCCGTTTTATCGAATGTGTGCTCAGTCTCAGATTGGTGCAATGAAGGATCTCCAGCGACTTTGTTCAAAACTTTTAACAAAGGACTAGAAAGACGTGTCGGCTTGTTTACCAACTGGATATGGGAAAAGTTTGGTCTGTCAAGCCTGGCCAACTGTCAGCACAGGGACAGAAATCTATGGCGCTGGTCATATGCCCTTTGTTGTGGATAATGGAGGAGCAGTCCCATTAAAAGTTTGTTGGTTTTTTATCGATGAAAATGATTCGCCGCAAACGCGACACACATCAACAAACTTTGACGGAGTTTTCTTCCGTGACTGCGCCTGTGCCGTCCTGCAAGTCACGTGTTGCTGGTAGGACAGTGTTTACAAGCCCACAACCCCTGCATGGCCCCACCCCCCGATATGAAGCTCCGCCCTAAAGACTTTGGATTGGCTCTGCAATGCAGGTTTGTTTTTTAACTCTCTAAATGTTTCCGCCCATTTTTAGCGACGAAAGCTGGAGGAATGTCTTCAGTCTCTAGTTGAAGCGTTTAGAGACTGACTTGTGAGTCTAGACTTTTAGCACACAAACGAACATGAACAAAGTGGATTCTGCCAATGTATAAAATAACAAAACCCAGTACAGCATTTTTTGGAAATAAAAATTTAAACTTTGTGATGATTTTACTATTTGAATTAGGAAGATGATCCAGTGATTAGCTTCTGAGACCGAATCGTAGCATGTTTCTTATTAAGACCATGTGGAGTGTGTGTGGTTGGTGGCTGGTTTAAAACACTACTTTGGATTATCAAGTTTGAATCTACAGAGCAACTATTGAAGATATCTCACCGATATTTGGAGTTACATCATGGCAAGGTAACTACAACCCAAAACTCTAACAAACTTTAATGATGCTTTAAGTTAGACATTGAAAAATTAAAACTAATATTTTGCATCGAATGGCAAAAGATTTCAATACTTTTCTTTTTTGGTAATGAGTATCTACAAGTGACCTTGCTCATAGTTAAATAGTTTCCCGAGGCCAACTGATTGTCATGAGGTCAATAGAGTCCACACTACGCCCTGCAGAGACCTGCAGCACACACACACACTAGTGATGCGCAGATTGAGTAATTGGCTATAACCTTGGGTGTAGGTGGTTGCGAATCAGCCTTTTTTCTGTATTAATAATAAATAATAAACATTTTATTTATATAGCGCTTTTCTAAGACTCAAAGACGCTCTACAGGGGCGGGGACATATAACGAAACAAAAGGATAAAGACGACACAAGGACACAGGGATAGAGATGGCCGGGGGGCTATGGGAAGGCAGAAGAGAAGAGATGAGTATTATATAATATGATATAAGATGAGTATTATATAATATCTGTAATATATATAATATGCGGGTTAGTTGAAATCAGCTTCTTAATTTGTTCTAAATGTTTTGTCTAAATAAAGAAAGCCTATTATGCTATGAAGTCAAACATTGACTATGCATTTGTTGTTTGGTTCATTAATCCAAGCATTAACCTACCGATAATAGGATGCAGGCTGAAAAGGTTGGCAACAAGGTTGGCAAATTCTCTGAACAAATTACGGTTGTCCGCAAATCTCATTCATATGAAATGCAATTATAATAACAAAGCAATTGTAGTTTGCAGCAGGACACACAATGCAGAAACGCGCAATACGGCCTTCAACTTGCTCTGCCATCTCAACTAATAATATAATGGCCTATAGGCATACATTTGACTTTTCATTTCATTTCATGACTTTCGTTTCATCTTTTGAAGAAAAGCCATAGTTTAGACTATGGTGAATAACCACGTTTGTTTTAGCCTTAGAAATATTGTAAATGGATTGTCCCGTTGCTTAAAAAAAAAATGAATAGGGAAAATAAAAATACAAAATTATACAAAAATTGAACCAAAATGAAAACCTAATTTTAGGAGATACTATGTGAAATGACGCATTTTTTATTTTTAAGTTGTGTGTACCTTTTCAGTGTAGCTGAAAATGTGGGGTCTAAACAGCAAGAGTAGTAGTTTGTTCTAATTACCAAACGCAAAGCTAGCTACGTTACTGGTGTATATAAAATCCTTTTATGTTTTATTTTAATGAAACAGAAACTTATGGGTTTAGAAAATGATTTCTAAAGTTCACTGCCTGAACTGCCAAAGTGGCATCATGGGCAAGGCCGTAGCAATCTATGAGGACTTCGGTGAAAAAATATAGCTTTTTTCTTTTAAATATATATATATTTTACGAATACTACGAATCAGCAAAAAAACAAAAATGGTTTGTGATTTATCTTATTTCAAGACTGCCAGGTAGCGATGCAGTAAAAAAAAATGTACCTCACAAATTTTCTAAACCCTGGCTACGGCCCTGATCATGGGACATTTCATTGAGTCTTAACATGATGCAACAATGATGAAAGGGCACGCGGTTGAACATATGATCCTTAAGGTTAAGGTGTCATTGATCCCAAAAAATATTCAGTGTCAATACATTGAACGAGCAACAGTGGCGTGTTTCAGAGTATATTTCTGGAGAGCGACCTCACCTCTTTTCTGCATGAATGTGAAAAGGTCATCCAGGAACTCCTTCCTGTTGGGGTCATTGTCCAGCTCATAAAGCTGTGAGGGGTAAAACACATCATTTAAAAAAAAGACAATGATAGAAATACATAGTGTACAAAAAACAAACAAAACATTAACATAGTGCATCACTTAATTAAAAGTGCATCACTTAATTCCACCTAATCTATTGCACAATACTATATTGTGTGGAATAATTAATTACAATGAAAATGAACAATCAAGTATTGTTTTAACCTTATGTTACTAGGGGAATATATGACTAACATATTATGCACATTCATTTGAAATTGTATTACATTTTCAACACCTTGCAAAATGTGTGAAAGTTGATGAAAAAGGTAACAAAAAACACACATCCACACTAAGTAATTAGCATGTCCAGGTAACACAGGTTTGGGAAGCTGTTACTGCATTCGTGTGATGAAGGGAATTCCTCAGCAGGGCAATTAAAGAGGTTCTGATTCTGACAGGTTTTTCCCTCAGATCATTCTGATGGCCTGCTGGGCCTGAGCCCCGACCTAATTCCCTCCAGATCCAGACCCAGACCCTCACCTTCGCAAAGTCTCTGGAGGCCTCTCCTCTTCCTCTGCTGCTGTCAGCCTCGTCCGCCCAGCCGGCACTTCCATTCTAAGACACGGGGGGGAACACGGAGGAGGCCATTAGCAAACAAATATATTAAAATCAAACACATAAGCATGCAAAGCAGTGGCGATGACTCCCCTCAGCATCATCTCCTTCCAAGAGTTGGATGGAGTAAACTCTGTTTGGATTTTCAACACTTGGATGCCTTGAGATGAGTCATTTTGAGCCCATCCGGACAAAAAGTTGTATATCCAGATACCCCAACAGAAAGACATCCCAGAGATTGATAGAATATAGCCACACGTGAACTGCCATTAATCCACACAATATACGTTTCCACTGCCTACACGTGATGGGTTTGGTTTCCCTACTCGATATGCAAACAATCGCCTCCACTGTTTCCGCAATCCTCCAATTCAAATCTAGACAAGACAGCATGCATTCAGGCTTACACAAGTTCGGCCATCTTGATATGCTGAAGAGTGATTTAGTCAGAGGGTTATGTGGACTTTTCTTGCCAAAGGAGGAAGAAGCTGCTTTACATACGTTAAGTCATTGCCGCTCGCAACTACAAAAATAGGAAGTGGCGCATGACCAAGTGTGTGATAATAAGTAATAATAACCGTGTCCACATAACATCTCTTTCTGGCAGAAACGCGCTGGCATGGCGCTGGGAAGCACTGGGATGAAGAAAAAAAACCTAACTATAGGAGAAGTTTACACACTTTAAAACATGGATCTCCATTCATGAAGGAGAGCAGCAGAGTTTGAGTTGTAGTTTTAAATCATGCATTTGATCCTACATCTTTCTGGCTAATGCAGTCCGAGACAATGCATTCACATTAATACATTTGTCACATGAATGCCGTTTGAGCAAGTCATTACATCACGGATGACTTCACGCCTGTATGTTTAGCTGTGTGTATAAGAATTTTAATGCCAGGCCTGAATGTGTTCTTGGTATGGAGTGAAATACACAAGAGACCGGTGCTTCCTTAGGTGTGAACTCTTGTACCATATATGGGACTCATGTTTTTCTAATCGAAGTGTACACAGCCCCTTTTGGAGTGAAGTTCTTTGATAATTGAGATGTTTGTGAATTAGTAACACCTCCCCCGACAGCTGTTGCAATGAAGTCGACAGCCATGTCCATCTGTCCCGGTATGCATTACAGCTAGTGGCAACATTCAACAACACAAAAGTACATGCGTGCATATAAAAAAAA
>OMKN01006843.1:4704-15893 GCA_900302345.1 Melanonus zugmayeri | reverse complement strand
CCATCAAGCACGCAAACACCGTCATCACCATCTTGGGCTTCACCTCCTTTAGGTCTTCAGGGAGGGCGTAGACCCGCGCGCCGATCTTCCTTGCCATGGAAACAGCATATCTATGGATGTAAGGGATGTTTTGTTATTTATTTATTTATTTATTAGAATTTATAAATCACTTAGGCGACATATACAAGTGCAAATTCAATTTGATGTTCCATTTGTTTGTCGTATCATAATACGACAAACTTAAAAAGGTACTTCTCAGAAATGCCTTCTCATTACTGACCCCTCTGGCCGGTAAGTGAACTGCAGCCTGCTCACACATTCAAAGCGCCGTGGGTTGAGAGACAATAACAATCATAAACTAATGTTAGCTAACATTTATTTATGATTATAACTATGAACAGACAATGGCAGTAGCATGAATGGATATTGTGCACATAAAATGTACAAATAATAAATACATTTTTACCACTATCCGCGCTTAAACATAATTTCCTTCCTTTGTCCCAGTTCAAATATAATAGAAATCAGCCCACAGGCTGTTCTACACAATGGAGAGAGTCGAAGGTCTCATTTTTTAAGTTAAATTACAACCTGTTCATATATTGGCAATTTATGCGATTTATGCATACGTTTAAGCATATATGTACAGGGCTTAATGCAAGAAAAATGTCTGTGCCTGACATTTTTTGGGGGGTTAGGAGAAAGAACGGAGGGAAGGGGGGTTCCAGAAATGAAGAAATTAATTTTATTATTAAAATGAACATGCACTTTTTTACCACTACTGCCATACGAAAGGTTTATCGAGCACACGGTACAGAAACAAGAACCGGGTTCTACATGTTTCTGGCACCAAGTGCCAATCTGCTTTGTGTCTTCACCAGTTTCCTCTATCCAAGCCCATCTCCATTTATTTAATACAATACAGGTTTAATACATTTTGCTTCCATTCTTCACCAAAAGACATATCTTGTGCGCATGACTTGAAAGGTCCTTATAAAAGGTGCATATGCATTATCTTGTCACTATTAATAATGTACTTTTCGATTTTCTGCAAAACAAGTATAGCTATATTTGTATATTTAGCTGGTAATATTTCTGTACTTTTACTACTAGGCTACTTCAATACTAATGATTTCTATAGCTGAATATATAAAAGCAATAGAAGTGACTATTCAACTCTGTCAACACTAGTGTTACCGATTACACAGGACATTTTAAAAAATAAAAAAAATAAAAAAAGATTGCCATTGCTCCCTCCGTGTACAGCCGGGCTGCAGCGCAAACAGACAGAGATAAGCCGAGGACAAACACTGAGAGAGAGAGAGGCGGCTGCTTCAAAGCCAATATAGCATGTATGCATGTACAAATCCTACAAGTAGTCCCTTAAAACCTAGACATAAGTGATTTGGTATTTAAAAAATGAGAAGAGGAATTCTGTGCTGAGAATGTCCAACATTCAGAGGACCTTGTATGTAACACAAGGTCATGCACAGAATTCCCCTTAACAAGGACACGATGTGATGAGGATCATGTAATGTTATCAAACATCTCAATATCTGTTATACTGTTGTAAAAACATAACCAATCGTTCATGGTCTTTGCCTCTGGAACTGAGGGATCTACCTCTAAATCTACCTCTCAAAGTATCTCTGTGTGATTCTCACCTTTACTTTAAACTCATTTCCTTGTTGGGTCATTTCCCCCATTAAGCTCTTTGTATTATTGCGGGTGTGAAGGAAGAGCGTTGTATGAATAAAGTTGGATTGAATGGTGCTCTGGTGTCTCTTACTTGGCGTTCTCCAGCTTCTCGTCGTCTGTTAGGCTGCTGGTCTTCACCAGGTCGTAGTTGATGCTGCCGGGCTGGATGGAGTCTATGAGGTCCACCACCGCCAGACTGCTGCTGATCTCCTTGTCCTGGACAAGTACAACACATCATGTTAGTATATACAGTATATATACAGTATATATTATATATATATGGATCTTGATAGGCGTCAGTCATTACTGATGATGTATTAGTTATTACTAGAACATATAAAGATCATATATCACATAATTTCCCCCCGGGGACAATAAAGGATTTCTGATTTCTGATTCTGATATAGATCTAGACAGGTTAGAGAGAACAGCTTCACATTACTACGAGAACAAAGATCCTCCTTCAAAGAGAGTATTAGTGTATAACTGGACCTTAAAGCTGGAGATCTTTGAGGTCTTTCCCGCCTCGGCTAGGGTCGTATTGACCCATCTGACAATGATGTCGTCGTTGGCCTTCTGCCCATCGCCTAGATCCTCCAACACGTTCAACGTGTACCTGGAGGAGGGAGAAGAACCATACATTCAGTCTGGTAAAACTGTAGTACTCTGCCTGTTACTTTAAAGTGAAGAGAAGTCAGGTGAAAAAAATCTTGTTTTTTCTCCTCCAATTTCTCCTCCAAGTATTTTGGTTACAGCTACAGTTTGTCTTCATACAGCAGAACAAAGGACAACTGTTTCTGGTAATGTCTTAGTGGTTTTAAAGTGTTCTCCTGGAGAACCCGGGAGGGGGGTCTTCACCTCCTCATCAGCTGCCAGACCACTGCCAGGGTCAGGGTAGGGTTTCCATCGTTCAGGTCCTGACCCCCGATGCCCACCAGGGAGAACTTAGCAGACTTCCCCAGATCCACCGCGTAGTTACAGTTCTCCAGCTACACAAAAACAACACAATGTATATCGTAAAGGTACAAAACTACACAACGTATATATCGTAAAAGGTACAAAAACACAGGTATAAATAGAGATGACAGACGGAGCCCTACCTTCTTCATGTTGGTGCCGATCTTGGGGTATGGGGGTCTGTTGACCTTGTTGCACCAGTCCACAGGAACCTTGATCTTCTCATACAGCTGGAGGATGACCATCGCATCCTGAAGGTCACTACAACACACACACACAACTCAATAACACACACACACCAACACAATATACCAACACAAATACAACACAAAATCATGGGGACCAGCTCACGTCGGTGCATCAGCTTTTGGCGCGTAAACATCAAGTTGATGAAACCGAAGATGGTTGTTTGTTCTTACCCGTAGAGATGATTGACGTGTGGGTTCACTCCCAGGGAATTCATCCAGTTCCGGAACGTTCTCTCCTCTCGTGTCTCACCTGTAGAGCAGGTAAACCATCAGACCGGGGTTAACCCATAACCCCTAACCCAGAGGTGTCCAACCCCTTCTGGCCCGTGATCCTATCTTTAGGTCGCTCACCTTCCAGCAGCCCCCAGTCGATGTCCTCGCCCTCGGGTTTGGTGAGCGCCGGGTATTTGTTGAAGAGGTTGGCGACGTACGCCAGGTTGAGTTTGGGGTTGCCACTGACGACGTCAGTGGGCGTGACGAACTGACGGCAGCCGAGCCGGTCGGCCTGCTGCAGCATGGCCTCCGCCCGCTTCTCGTCGTCCTTCTCCTGCGGGGGACAACGCAATGTTAGCCACGGCTAAGCTAAACAACACGGTGTTGCATAGAGCTATGCTAACAACATGTCGGTTCCAGCTAGGCTATGATACGCTAAGCTAAAGAACACAACAACGTTAGCCCCAGCAATGCTAGGCTACACTAGGTTAAACAACATATTGGCTCCAGCTATGCAATGCTACGCTAAGCTAAACAACATGATGTTAGCCCCAGCTATGCTAGGCTATTCCAAAGAACACAACATTAGCTCCAGCTAGGCCAACGACACCACAGTGTTAGCTGAAGCTATGCTAGGCTACACTAAACAACGTTAGCTTCATCTTCACTACGCTAAACAGCGCTACCTCCAGCTAAGATATACACTAAACAAAACAAATGTACTTCCTGCTATTACGCTAAACAACACAATGTTAGCCCCTGCTAAGCTAGGCTAAACAACACTACATTAGCTCCAGATATGCTACGCTAAACAAAATGGCGTTACCTCCAGCCAAGCTACACTCAGCTACGCCAAACGACACAACACTATCTCCAGCTACGCTACGTTAAGCTAAGCTAAGCTATCTGCAGAGGTGGCGTGTTGTCCCCAGAGAGGGGAACCTTACGGAGAAGCCGGCCATGCTGATGTCGATGCGGGGCTGCTCCTCCTCGGTGCCTTTAGGAGAGATCTGGTTCAGCAGGTGGAAATATGCTCTGGAGTCCTGAGGGAAACACAACCGTTTAATATTACTCACACACTTTATAACAAAAGTTATCTAGATGATACGTTGGGCTTTTCATCCCAAAGGAAGAAGCCTACGTAACAAAACACCTCTTCAACAGTCTTCTTTTTATTGAAGAGGGTTTTCAGTGTAGGCTTTTTGGAGTCTGTGTGTGTGTGTTCACGTGCGTCTATTTGTGTGTGCGCGTGCATCTGTGTACATATTTGCCCATAACCCTGTGAGTGAACCAGCTAACATTTTAAAGACAAACATGCTGTGTGCTGATGGTAATAACAACAGTGGGCATCTCTCCCTGCCTTGATGTCGGAGCTGAAGTTATTGATCTTCTGCCAGCCGGCGTTCTCCAGGTGGAAGTTAGCCCAGCGGAGGAGCAGCTCCTCTGGGGACAGCTTCATCAGGTCCTCCAGGGTCTCCCCGTCCCGGAGCAGAGCAGCCAGTGCTGGAGGGGGGAACGGGAGGAGGAGGAAGGAAGGAGGGCGAGGAGGTCAGTTTTTAACTAGTAATGGTTCCCTACCTTAACATTGGAAACGCTGACTTGATGGCTGAAAACACGAAACCCACAACACAATATCTGGCGTACTGGAGTGTAACTGCACCTTCGTTCCTGCTGAGTTCGATGTCGGCGAAGAGTCCGATCTTTATGATCTGCCAGAGCAGACCCAACACCAGGTGAGGTTTCCCCTCCTTCAGGTCCAGAGCTCCGATGTTCACCACGTGACAACCGATGGCTGACGCCGAGTTCAGAGCCAGGTTCAGATTCTCCTACAGAAACACAACAAAGAGAGAGGAGAGGATTTAGAAGAACATCGTTAGGAGGGGGAAGCCGGCCAAAAAACAGCAGATGGAAGCAGGCCGGCGAGGTCGCGGCGGAGCCCACCTGTGTCGTGAATGGAGTCAGCTTCTTCTTGTTGATGGTCCTCTCGTCGATCGTGTCCGGCACGGACAGGTTCACCATCTTACTGTGAGGGTGAGAGACGGAGACTTTAGAAAACACTGAACACCTAGCACAGGGCTTCCCCAACCATTTCATGCCGTGACCCACCAGGTACTTTTGGCCCAGGACCCACCAGATATTCAGTGCAGTAAAACAAGCAATGCATTCTCAGACAACTGAGATAATTAACATTTATCCATGTATATCGTTGATCAAATGGAAACAGATGAGGAACATAAGCATGCAAAGTTGATAGAAATGTTAATTGTAGCCACCAGATTGATCACCCCTAACAGACCCAGGTAGTGGACTCACCAGAGCACCCCTAACAGATCCAGGTAGTGGACTCATCAGAGCACCCCCAACAGACCCAGGTAGTGGACTCACCAGAACACCCCTAACAGACCCAGGTAGTGGACTCACCAGAGCACCACGCCGTCCCCCATGGCGCTGAACAGAGCCTCTGTGTTGGGGTCCATGGGCAGCAGGTGCTTACAGTCCGGGTCATTCTCCAGCGCCGAGTTAATCCAGTTCACAAATGCAAACCGCTCCTCCTCTACACAACAAATAACAAGGTAGAAATGAGTGATTAAACTATCAGGGTCTTTCATGTTTTACATTTTTTTATTTGAGTAATTTAGCTTTTATCCAAAGCAACGCAGTAAATTCAGATTCAGAGTCATTAAGGAGCAGGTAGGGTATTGTGGACCAGAACCTTTCTACCCTAACTACTACACTATCCTGGACTCTTAATTGTTCCCTTTACACTTTTAACTCATCTCTAGAAGCAGAGGGGAACGGCTCCATGTCTACTGCCAGTGCCTTGCTCTAGAGCAGGGGAAGGAGTATTACCCCAACATCTGTGAGGAACCAGCCTGTGGTCTCAGGTCTCTAGGTACTACTAGACCAGGGTATCTAGGTCCTACAAAACCAGGGTCTCTCGGGGTGGTCGGTTCAACCAGACCAGGGTCTCGTAGTGGTAGGTCCTACCAGACCAGCATCTCTAGGTCCTAGTAGACCAGGGCCTCAGGTCTCTAGGTCCTACTAGACCAGGGGCTCTAGGTCCTACCAGACCAGGGTCTCGGGGCGGTTTTCGTCCTACCAGAGAAGGAGTGCTGGGTTCCTTCACTGGACTGCTCTGACGTTCCTCCGATGGCCAGGATCCCCTCCTTCCTGTTAATGGCCTTCCGGAAGCTCTTAGCAATCTCACCATTCTTCAACTCCTGGAAGATCTGTTGGAGAGACACATCTCCACATTTTTACATCTTATTTTACTTTTTGTGCTTTGGAAATGTAAAATGTACATATTCACTGCCAATGAGGCCCTTAAATGTCTTGAGAGACTGGCAGAGAGAGAGAGAGAGACGAACAGAGAGAGAGAGACAGAGACAGACAGACATGTTTTAAAAGTTAGCGCTGGTTAATATCTTTGAAGTCGCCTCGTAAAATTCGTTCAACCGTTGCAACCGCCTCCCTTTGTTGTCCTGTGTTGTTATTTCTGTTGTCTTTGGACCGATTCGGCTCTGACTAACTCCGTCTACTCAGCTCTGACTAGCGGTCGGATCACTGGACTTCAGGAGGAAGCAGGAATGTCTGCTGACCGCGAGAGGACTGGAGGCGTGACTGGTGGGTAAAGCTGAGCTGCTACTTTAATACACGACAACCGAAAAATAAAATAAAATGTCTAAATACTGAAAGCAGAGGTAACGTGTGCCAACACTACTACTCTTTATATGATGAAATAAGACCAAATCATGTGCATAAAGAAGTGAATAAAATCAACTAGGTGTAAACTGTTTTTGGTGCTACTTATTGCTTTCCTTGTTCTCAGCATAAGCCGCTGTGGATAATCATCTAGCATCTGCTAGATGACCAGATGCATGTGTTGTGTCAAGTTACAAGAGATCCATTGTGACTTGCTGTTTTATTCTCTTTCGCAGAATAAAAGAAGAATAGGAATAGAACAGAAGAGGAGAGAGATGAAGTGAGCGAGGTGATCAGAAGCAATCTCTTTCTGACCCTCCTGTCCTACGTGAAACACATCAAACCACCATGGAAACGCTTGTTCCTGGCAGATCAGTTTACCCCCACCACACCACAAACACTAACCCTGCCTCAAATAGAGGGCCACCACGACAATCATGACTGAACACACAGAAACCCTGTTTCCTCTCATTGTGCAGAGTCATCTAAATGTACCCACGTTTAGACAGTATTCATGTTCTGGGGCACCGCCTTTCCGCCAACACGTTAGCAGCTTTTTATCTTTTCATTGAGCCATGAATAGTTAAGACATTCCTTCTCAATGGCTCACAAGAATGCGATTAAAATTGTCTCCGCTTTTATCTGTTGGTTTTGATTTCGCCAACCGAGACGGTAATCGACGCCGGTACATCGACGAAACGTCATGTGAGCAAATAAGCTGAGTATCTGGAAAAGCGCGCGTATCATCCGAAAACTATGAAAAACACCTCAAATAGAAATCCTACGACAGACCTCTCCACATCCTGTCCACACGGAGCTCAGAACTCCAACATTCATGAGCTAACCTCAACATTTTTCAGAACGCCAGGCTGTGAATGTTGACTTTACCGAGAGAAACGCTCCGTTTGTGCGGTTCAGATTTCAGCATCCAACAGAAAAAGAGCTAAATGTGGAGTTTAAAAAACAACTAATCTCTTTATCGTTTAGTGCGGGCATGGGGCTATAGAGTACTATATTAACACAGGCCCATACAGTAATACAGTAACAGGTCTACCCAGTACTACCAACAGTATACTACAGTACTACAGCAACAGAGTACTACAGTAGTACCAACAGTATACTACAGTACTAACAGTATACTACAGTACCACCATTATAGTACAGCAACAGAGTACTACAGTACTACTAACAGTATACTACAGTACTAACACTATACTATAGCAACAGAGTACTACAGTACTACTAACAGTAGACTACAGTACTAACAGTAGGTTAGAGTACACTACAGCAACAGGCTACACAGTACTAACAGTATACTACAGTAACAAAGTACTACTGTATACTACAGTAACCGAGTACTACAGTACAGAGGCTGTCTTGTACAGGACGCCTCCCTGCGTCTGGCAGGGAAACCAAACACTGGAACACACACCACTTGGCTGGCCTCATTTCCTCCTTCCCCAAACGGTGTCTGTGAGAGAGCAGGTGTGTGTGTGTGCATATGTGTGCGCGTGCGAGAGAGAGAGAGAGAGAGAGAGAGACTACGCGAGACTGTCAGTAAGTGAGGTGCGTCTGCACGCAAGAGTGTGAGTAAGTGAGGTGTGCGAGTGTGTAAGTGAGGTGTGTGTGTGTGAGAGAAGAGTGTAGGCGGGTGAGTTGTGTGTGAGTATGTAAGTGAGGTGTGTGTGTGAGAGAAGAGAGTAGGCGGGTGAGTTGTGTGTGTGTATGAGTAAGGTGTGTATGAGTAAGGTGTGTGTGCGTGTGCGTGTGTGTGTGTCCACTCCCCTACTACACCCGTCTCTAAGTGGTCCTGCTCGTGGATCAGTAGCGCTGCTCCTATAAGACGCAGTAAGCCGAGACCTTCTCTTCACAACAGGGAAGGTCTGTGAACAAACCGGCCAGACCTGCTCTACTGGACTCACCTGGCGACAAAACAATGTCTTATAGCCATCACTTCTACATCACATAACACCGTAAACTAACCGCCACTGCCTAGATCATTGAGTGATTGATTTTATGCAAGTGTCCTGCACCCTTATAGGTGTCCATATGGGCTTATGAAACAAACATACAGGTTTATATTGTTTATATATTATATTACAAACATACAAGTGATGCAGTACCAAAGTACATTCATGGTTGTAGATAACAACATACATAATCACATATACACACCTAGAAATAAGACTTGGATCACTCTTTTAGTGTGCCAGATAAACAGATTTTTAACTCATTACTAATCCTCACTAATGATTAGTGAGGGTTAGGGGGATGTTGTATGATGTCAGGCTGTGATTGGTCATTTCCATATACATGTGCTGCTTGGCTTGACTGGGTTTGACTCTGCGTGTCAGCCCAGCGTGGCTGGGATTTGCATCTCCATTACAACAGGACGACCCGCTTGAAGGTGTGTTTTTAACTGATGCCTTGAGTCCATGACGTTTAAAAGCAGCAGGATGTCTGGCAACCGGAAGGTTGCTGGTTTGATGCCCGGCTCCGTCTAGCTAAGTGCTGAGGTGTCCTTGAGCAAAACACGTAACTGCTCCTGACAAGCTGTCGCCTTGCATGGCTGACACCACTGCCGGTGTATGAATGCGTGTATGAATGGGTGAATGTGAGGCACTGATTGTAAAGCGCTTTGAGTGGCCACTGGTCAGAAAAGCGCTGTATAAATGCATCCATTTACCATCATTAGGGATGCAAGAAATACCAAAAAAAAAAAAAAATACATGGTCCAAAGTACTCAAGTACTCATTTTGTCGGTGCTTTTCTTTACGCACATTGGTTTGTGAAAAAGGTGATGATAGTTTCCACCAATGTACACATATAGAAAGTCAGTTTTAATCTGTACTTTATACAGTCTATGTGCCTTACATTCACACCAGAGCTGCACTGCCCACCCAGTTTTTTACCCGCTTTTTACTGTTGTAGAGCTAGCAGGATACACTTCTAAAATTGGGAACCTTTTGAAACGTGAGACATCTCCGGTTTAATTGCGTTTTAGTTAGGTTATTGTTTAGGGGCAGGGTACTTTGTAATTCGCCGACTGTGTAGAAATATTGACCAAATGATGGCTCTATAGAGAGGAGTGCTGCTGCCCGACGGCTTCGTTTGGACGCCCCGTCTCCTGGGCAGGTCTACACCGCTAGACACACGGGACTCAGACCAGTGATCATGTTTTTAGTTCACCGTGTCAAATCACTGTAATTCGGAGCGTGAATATCTGTTGAATATCCAATATCTGACGTCACCGCAACCCGCTTGTAGGCGGGTCTGGTGCGCTTTGGCCCGACTCTGGAGATGGTCCGTCTCAGACACGACTGTGTGTTTAAAGGCCCCATAGCTGTACTAATAAAACAGACATGACGTACCGACACAAACTCGTCGAAGCTGATCATGTTGTCGTTGTTGCGGTCCAGTCTCTGGATGATCTCTCGCACCCTGAACCCTGGCAGGGGCAGGTTGGCCTCCTTGAAGAGGTCATGGAGCTCGAAGGCTGAGATGTAGCCGTTGCTGTCCAGGTCTGGAGGAGCAGGGTCAGGGTTAGGAGCAGGGTCAGGGTTAGGAGCAGGCTCACCACAGGAGCCATAGAACACATTTACGTAAACTTTTAACTGTTGACAGTGAGGAGAGAGAATGACATGTAGCGTAGGACCGCAAGTGGGAATTGAACCTGCGGTCGCTACGAGGTGTATTACATGGTTAGTGCGCTAGCTTGTTGAGCTACCATTTTAACTTTAATTTAGCCAATAATCATATTGGAATAGACATAAAGCATGCATGAAAAAAGACAGATGTCGCATATACATTCATACACAATCCTGATCAAACTCACCAACTTTTCCAAAGGCTTCTCTCAGGTCCTCCAACTCCTCTTTGGGTATTTTTCCTGCCATGTCCTCTGATTGGCTGAGCCGGTAGGAGAGCTGGGTCCTGCTTGTGATTGGCTGGGCTGGGTCCTGTTGACACACAACATGAGAAACCCTGAATCAGGACCTCAGTCTGCAGACGCCAGCAGGGAGATGGAGATTAGCTGATCCTCCCAAAAACACTCCCTAACTCCAGACGTTATTACTGCTGCTGGCACCCACCCTAGCAAGTACCGCTGCTAGCACCCACCCTAGCAGGTACCGCTGCTAGCACCCACCCTAGCAGGTACCGCTGCTAGCACCCACCCTACCAGGTACTGCTGCTGGCACCCACCCTAGCAGGTACCGCTGCAGCAACGTTAGCCACCACCCTAGCCAGCAGCAACATTAGCCACCACCCAAGTTATGCTGCTATGGCATGTTTAGTATGTTTTGTAGTCGCTCCAGTCAGTGATCTGACTCACCTCCCTGGCAGCAGACCTAATAATACACCACATGACAC
>OMKN01006827.1:1391-22572 GCA_900302345.1 Melanonus zugmayeri | reverse complement strand
CTCACTCGGATTCCGGTTTGACTAATCGCCTGCAGCCCGTTGTATGATTTAAACTTTGGCTCTTCCTGACATGACGTGACAAGACCATGGCTTCCTGGCATCTACAGTATAGGCATATGGTTTCAGTTTCAGATTCCGTTTATTTCCAATATTGTCATCCCCCTACATCCGTGTGTGTTCTCCACCACCGTGCAGGCAAGGGTCTGGAGGGCAGCAGTCGGGAGAAGCGGATGGTGAACACGGGGACCCAGTGTGGGAAGCAAGCCCTGGCGTCCAGCGGCTCCGGCTACCAGAGAAGAACCAGACGCTCCATCACTGAGGTATGTCCCAGCTAGGGCTATACTGGCACACACACACACACACACACACACACACACACACACACACACACACACACACACACACACAGGTGGAGTACACTGTTATTATGATGAGACTGAGAATGATATAACTTATGAAAGAAGTTGTTGAAACTGGTTTATTGGACATGTCTCAGCTCTCTTCCTGAGTGTGTGTGGTGATGGCTGGTTTAATCTGTGTACCTTGATCCCTCATGCACCACATGTGTGCAGCCTCACCCAGCCCCAGAGTCTAATCAGTCTGACTCAGGCAAGGTGAGGCTGCTTAAACCAGCCATGAACCACACACACTCCACAGTGTTGACAGTGTTGTACACAGTTTGTTGTAATGGATACGCCAACATCCTGTTGGTGTATGTAAATACAAGTATAAAAAGATTTATTCTGCAGAATAGGAGAACAGCATCCGCAAGGCATGTACAAACATTCTCAATCATTCTCCCCGAGCTACTCTCGGGGGCTTCACTATATAGGGTGTTTTGAGCCACACAAGTGATAAGAGCAAAAAGCCAAGCTGACCATGGCCTTCTCGGGACCAGCTGGGATCGGGATCTCCGTGAGTTACAGAGAGTCCCAGACAGACTGTTATGGCGATAAAGTAGCGCAGGAGTTCGAAAAACAACCGAGTACACATTCTCAGAATTCGAGTATGTATATTGTAATTTTCCATTACACTGTATGGTGTGAAATGTGATGCACCAAAACAAGCACATGATTATTATTATTATTATTATTAGGTCCAATACAAGTAACAGAGTCAACAGTATTTGCTAAAATGACTACTAGCTCTTCCTTTTAAGTTTTGAAAAGTGCCCTTGCCATTTTAAAATGCATGAACCCACATAACAAGAAATCATTTCAATAACATGACATTATCTTATTTGGTGATGCAAAACAATCATTTGCTCAAGACACTCTATTATCATGTGTACTACTATTATCTATTATATATGAACTGTTCATTATGTTACTATTATCTATTACTATTCCTTATTATGAACTGTCATTATCATTATGTTACTATTATTTATTACTATTCCTTACTATGAGCTGTCATTATCATTATGTTACTATTATCTATTACTATTCCTTACTATGAACTGTCATTATCATTATGTTACTATTATCTATTACTATTCCTTACTATGAACTGTCATTATCATTATGTTACTATTATTTATTACTATTCCTTACTATGAACTGTCATTATCATTATGTTACTATTATCTATTACTATTCCTTACTATGAACTGTCATTATCATTATGTTACTATTATCTATACAAGGTGGTGTAGTAACACCTATTAGACTCCTCACTGTGAAGGAGGGTTCCTCCTTGTGTTTTCAGAGTTTCTTAGGGTTAACAGCTCCTGTCCAATTATATCTGAACATGGACCTATAGTGCGGCCCTTGAGATTAATACATTTACTCATGTCCTGTGCTTTTTTGAGTGTTTCATGGAACTAATTTGCAGTCAAAACTCTTTTTCATGTGCCCCATATGAGCTGCAGTAACCCACAAACATCTCATGATTTGACATGATTTGTCTGCACTAACAATTATTTTAAAAACTTGGCTGTGCAGCACTTGAATGTTGACCATTTGCTTTGATTGAAGCGTCTGCTAAATGACTACAATACAAATGTATTTCACATTATTAGACATTTTGTGTGCGTCTTTCTCTCTCCCCCACACAGCACACGACCAGGGACTCCAAACATAGAGCATCTAAGGAGGCGAACGGCTCCTCTGATGAGTCCCAGCCAGTCCACGGCAGTTGTGGCGGAGGAGGAGGTGTTGGAGGAGGAGGTGTTGGAGGAGGAGGAGGGGGTAGTGGAGCTACTGAACCAGGAAAGGCCTCCTGTGACGACAGATGAAATGGGGAAAAAAACCTACAAGAAAAAAAGGGTTTTACCACGTGTTAGAGAGATGGCGATGGTGACGTGAAATGAGCGATTGTACCCCCTGTGAAGGTGGAGCGTGATAAAGTTCCTCAGAGCTCGACGCGTAGGCCTACGTGATCACGGACCACAGGGGACCCCGGGCACGCCTCCACAACATGTCTCCATCCAAAGATCTTGGGATACTGCATACCTTCGTCCACTTCATTGCACCCATTGCGAATGCATGCGTTTAAAATTGAGAGAGAGAGAGAGAGAGAGAGAGAGAGGCATCCATGAACTCTTACTAGTAGCACCATGCTTTCTGCTTTCACGGCAAGGAAATGTGCCGTGTGTCCAACGTTATGTTCGGTGAACCGACGTGAGAAGGATAGACTTTCTCTCCTATACGGACATGATCATTTTCTATTTCAATCCCCCACATTCTGTGGGCCTTCCTATTAACTTTATTATCATGTGCGGCTGTGCGCCAGGAGGATGTGTAGGCCTATGTCGCAACTGAAATAGCAATGTCAGTTGAATAACACAACTGATTTGGCGGATCTTAGTAAATGCTGATTGTGTTCACATTTGGGTGGACGGTTGAATGGTATTAAAGGAGTCAAGATATATAAATGCTTCATACTTGAGGGCTCAGGTCTATATTTTTCCCACAGGGCTTTGCAAGGTAACAAACAAGAGATATACACCCGCATGTGCCTATATGCCTCATTTCATTTAACCTTTTTTGTGTACTTCTAAAACATAGAGGCATCATACATGTAACCGGTCAGTACTCTTATGGTAATATTTATCTTCTGTTTTATGATTGTAACACTATTATTTGCCATAATGTATCGTGATGGTGTGTCATGTGTTTAGCTTAAAGTGTTGCATGTTTTTACATTTTACTTCCAGGGCTGCATTAACTGATTATGAATACTATTATTGTTCAGCTGTGGAGAAAACACAACAGTTTACACTAGAATGTTTTGTTCATATAATCTCAATGTCGTTACCAAAGTTGTATGACAATAATGATCAGGAAATCATTAACAGGATTTATAGCCACAAGGCAAGGAACGCGTTGTACAACCATTTGTCCGCCAGATGACGCTCAAAACCACTCTAGGCCTGAAAGACTCCCATAGGCCTACTACAGAGTAGTATTGATTGTCAATTTTAATGGAGGTTGGTAGACGACCACTTAAAAGGAAAGCTATTCATTTATGAGAGGATAATAAGCTTTACTCGAAACCATTGAACAGGCGACCTACAGAAGTGGTCGTTCTGTCTGGGAACGTGTAAAGTCAGACAGCATTAGGCTATCCAGCTCGCACCAATGAAATGATCGTGTTTCTTTCAATAATTTAATAATAATGTGTATCGTCTTGGTTGGTGATTTAAAAAAAAGTTAAAATAAACATTAAATAAATAAATATGTCAAGCATTTTTTCATTTCGTTTTATAGTATAGGCCCACTAACCTGCATGGAAACAATTAATTAATTCGTACCAAAGTCACGTATGCATTTATAATATACAGCCCATATGTATTCCCATACAGTATACAGTAAATACACGAGGTCGGTAATAATTAATTATTAACACTGTAACTGGGTGGAGAACCAGAGAGGCCGAATGAAATAAACCAATGAATTTAAAAGAAGGGGCGAAACAAGGCGGGCTTTGGGACCGCCCAGAGCCGCCAGGTCGGCTTTGATAATCAGCCGCTCGTGCGCTCGCTCACTGACGGCAATCAAGTCAATGGAAAACAGCTGACGACGCTCGAGCTCAACGTAGCGAGTTAACATACGTTTCTTTTCCCTCCATTTAATTTTACTTTGGTGGTGATGAGTAGTAGTACGTAGTAGAATGGCCAAACGGCCAGGGACTGACGACGACATGTTGATTTCGCCAACCATCGTTCTTCGGGATTTCAGCGCGGGGGTGAATGCCGGAGACGGAGTCGACATGGACGGAGCCGAGCAGCTCTCCTTGGGGGAGATCCTCGGGTTGTACAGTCAGCCCATCAACGAGGAGCAGGCGTGGGCGGTCTGCTACCAGTGCTGCACAACTTTGGCTCACGCGCGTCGAAAGAGACCCGCCGCCGACGCGTCGTCGTCATCGTCGGCGGCGGTTGATGGTGAGAGACGGATAGACGGACCCGGGGATGTACTGATCCAGAGAGACGGGACTGTGAGATTGCAATACCAAGACGCCACAGGTAAAGAAGGGGGGGCGAATTGCGTCTCCAATTAGGCGTGCCTTTGTCTGACGCACACATCAATTATTACACAAAATAAAACCACAAATTATGTTTTCTAATGCGTTCAGTCAGGGTGATTCATTGTGTTTTCGTATCACTGGATCAGGCCACACAGGCCGAATGAGGCGTCCCAACACAGTGGCCATATTGTAGCTCTGTCTGCCTTGGAGCCATGTGGCGTATTTGTTTACAGACGTTGAGATGCGTCTACTAATTTTTTTCGCAACACAACACAGGCCCACCTCTGTGTGAACCCGCCGAAGGGGCACCGTTGCACCATCCACGGTGCTACAAGAACTACTATTATTCCAGTCATGTTTTTTATGATTCATATAAAATGTACAATTTTCAAGTGGCTTGCGTGTTTTCTAGAGAAGTCATTTGAATCCTCTGCGGAAGCGCCTCGGGTTTGAAGTCGCGCTTCTGCATGGCAGCCCGTTTAGGTAAACAATGGACCCATTCACACGTTTGGTCACCTTGAGCTGCAGTGGCGCAGACTGCACGACAATCTGCGCTTGGTCTATGGACTGGTCTTTAAGAGTCACAAATGTGTCATATTTGACATTTTGGTATGCCACCCCAATATTTTCTACTTGCCCCACACATAAATTATGTGCGATTTTTATGAATTCATCAATGTATTGCCCTTTCTATTAATCAGCCAATGGAAAAACACTGATCCAAACTGTTATTGGTTACATAAAACAGTTTAGCCCAGTGTTTTTCCATAAATTCCTTAACGTGAGCTCGGAGTATCTTTACACCATAGCAAAATATTTCAAAAAGCGACATTGATTTCTAGAAATGTAGAACTTCATCACGAGTGAGCGAGAAGAGATGGTATCAGAGCCAATGGAAGGTGACCCGAGTCTGTAGCCTCTTGGTATGTGGTAACAGCTAAATGTATTTCTAAAAGCAGACACTTTTCCCTCTTTGAGATCAACACTGATCCAGTGTCGAGTCATAAATTCCTTGCCATGAGATCTGAGCATCTTCAGACCAGAAGGGGGACAAAATGCCACAGCTTGATCATAAAAATGTACCGCTCAGATTCCTGGTAAATTCTGTGATTTAAACACTTGTGCTTCTGTTGGTCTGGTGAGTGGCAAGGGTATTTTAAGAGGACCCAGCCCTCTCCTTATTCACATTAGGTCTGGTGATGAGATGGTAACTAAGGCTCTTCAAACTAACCAGCCATCAAGCAGTTCCTACCATTGCATAAACATAGCGATCTCAAGCATCCTGCTCAGAATAAAGATCTGTTGCACTGGCCTGTGTGTATGATACCTAGTTTGTTGGCTAACTAGTGGCCAACACACATCCACTGTGCTGATAGCTCTGAGGGGCCGTATTAAAAAGCAATTGTCTTTCCATGGGGGGGGACATTTGCTGACATCCCTGATCAATAGTTTACATCTATTTGTGATTGGGCCTCTGATCTGACTTACGGTGCAATTTTGGGACTCCCGGATGGGCTTTATTGATGCTCCCTACTCAGCCCTATCACATCAATTCAGGAGGAAAATGTGAACTGCTTACTCCCTCCCTACACTGCTTGTTGACAGGACGCCAGCTCCTGAATACTGCAACAACCTTGAACCTTGAAATACTAACACGGTATTTATTAGTGTTGGGGCCCAAGCGTATATCTCCAATTCATTTGAAGATTTCATTTCCTTATCGTAAAGCCCAGATGTTGGATGATGTTATGATTTAATGAATAACTATCAAGTTTGTCTTCCTTAATGGGTTTATAGTTGTCCCTAATAGTTTAGTAATTACATTTAGTTGAGCTGATTACAAATGAGTGATGAGGCTATACTTCTGTATTTGCTCCTCCGTATGAACAAAGATCAATATCTGTTCCATTAACATGATGCCCATCCCCAAATCTGGTTTCAACCACAAAATGGCACATGCAATAATGCACCTTTGGCCAACGATGCAACTCAAGTTTCGTCTAGTCTGTCTCCCTGCCCCCAACATCTGTCCTTTTTTAGATGCAGTACAAAGTTCAATATCTTATGCATTGACAACAGTTGATGGACAGTGTGCACATTTGTCTGTCCATGTTAGTATCGGTATGCATTCTCTTCTGGGATCTGTTAATTGTCAGTGATCTGTTAATTTAACGACTGCTGTCAATGTCTCTTAAATGATTATTGGGCATTTTTAACATTGTAATGGAAGTTAACGCTGATGGCATGCTCTTGATTTTATGTCTGCATTGACTCTTCTGTATTTTCTCTTTCATTACAGATGTATATAGGCCTTCTTCAGCCCATACGTCGTTAGAGGTGAGTTCTTCTTAACCAAAGTATATTATGTTTGCCACTAGTTTCTATTATGTTTCTCATGTTTGCCTCTAGTTTCTATTTTCACTCCAGGCTTAATATTTCACTGAATGAATTGAGCCATTTACTCTGGTATAACTGGTTTTGGATTCCACTCATGTTTCCTTAAGTAGAAGAATACCCTTTTTACTCGCGTTCTTTTAAACCTGACCCTGCACTATTTACCTAATGGGCAAATCTCCCCTAGCCTGTGTCCAAATACACCTGGCCAGTTAGTTAAAAGTGGTTGCAGGCCTAAATATTTAGTGTGGAATGGGATTTGTTTTTATTTAAAAACAATCAGGAAATCAAGCTTCATACATTACAGAAATAATTTGGCTAATAATATGGACTAGAATACATTTTAACAGTGTTTATTTTCTATGATGGTTTTCTGTAGCATTTAGCATAGCAACACCCTCTTCCCCGATGTGAAATTGCTCCCAGATGTTTAAATGTGGAAGATTGCTAAAAAGGCCAGAGCCTTTTTTCCCTGTATGCTTGTTGTACCAGGAAACTGACTTTTGTGTGGTTTTCCAGCATGGACACAGGTGTGGTGTGTTTTTGCCCCCATGACACGCATGCCTACAAAGCAGAAACATGTTCTTTATAAATATTGTCTAGATTATGTGTTTATGTACACTTGTCTGCACACCACTCATAATAATGCAGAGCACTCCAATGAGAGTCTGTCGTACCGGACATTCACCCGCATCTTTAGCACTCGGTATTGCACACGATGAAGGCACCCTCATGGAAACTACGGCTATCTATTTTCGGACTCGGTTCTTGAGGTTTCGCCGTGTGTGCATAGTCTTAATTGAGTAAGCTGTGTCAACTTAAAAACGATCTGGTTATTGACTCAGAACTATGTTTCTTCTGCTCTTCCCGTCAGTCATGTGATGGTGTTTAGTGTTCTACACACTTTTAGTTTCTGCAGAACTCCAATTAATGGAGACATTTTTTTTATTCCTCCTGTATTAAGTGTTTCTGTTGTGCAATAGGAGAATCCATCTTCTGAAGATCCATTTGTTTTTCTCATGAGGGATGCATGACATGAATACAGTGACTCGCAAAGTTTCTTTTAACACGCTGTTTGGAGTTAATGTAATTTTGAGGACATTCTGTTTTAGATTTTCATATAAATGTATTATCTTATCCCATGGTCTCATTTCTAGTCAGCTGCATCTTGTTTTATTTATTCAGCTTCTGAATGTGATTTGCCAATTAAGGCAATCTATGGTCACTGTGCCTCGCCTATAGACAGTTGTGGGGAAACCCTGAACAACGCGGTCATCTTTAAGTACTCAAGCATATTTAGCAAACAAGTTAAATCTGCCTTAAGGGTGTATAGACCCAGTGGTGGCTTAACCCAGTTGTTGACAAAGGTTCAGGTGAGAATGCTTTCAGTATCCCGTTAGTGCTGTGACTGATTTCCTTGTTTGTCAAGGCAGGTCCCGTTCATGTGGCTAAGCTTCGGAGCGACTGCAACCCCAGTAGGTGGGTGCTGCTGTTTGCCAAATAGGCCTACTTACTTACTTTCTCAG
Source organism: Melanonus zugmayeri (assembly GCA_900302345.1). Lineage (NCBI taxonomy): Eukaryota > Metazoa > Chordata > Actinopteri > Gadiformes > Melanonidae > Melanonus > Melanonus zugmayeri. The sequence continues at coordinate 14,185 of OMKN01006827.1, read as the reverse complement.
TACTGGGAAAGAGAGGGTTGAAGCCATGCATGCCAAGAGTCAGCCAATGAGACTTGTTATTTGAGTTTTAATGAACATTTAAATAGTCTTAAAAATAAGCTGATTCAGGTAGACGTGTTTTATGTTGTATGTTTTGAGCTTGGGATCTTTGAGCTTGGCAAAGGATCTGTTTTCTAGTCTAATTTGTTTAGGTTTGAATCTTAAAATCAATGCAAATTCTATAACAGTCTTCTGTTTCACGCTAATTGAATCTGTGGATTTAGCCTAGCCATTTGCCCCCTCTGGATGAAACTGTAGAGGTGTTTGTGTGCAACGGTTGAGTGAGGTAGCCAGGAGCTTCTCTCATTCTGCAGCTCGTGTGTGTCTGCATGCGTGTATGTATGTACTGTGAAGGATGGGGTGTCGTCCGCCCTCGATCTTTCGTCCCCTCAGGCTTGGGGACAACAAAGATGGGCGCTCTCTCCCCCTGCTCTGATTTCAACTTTTATTAGCGATGCAGAGAAACCATGAAACATTGCTTTTTGGCATGTGGTCTTTATTATAAAAATCATCAAAATATGAAGCATCATACTTAAATACTGCAATCATGCTTCAGAGACTGTGACTACTTGAGAGAATCCTTCTCAAAAATAGGATTGCTTGATGTTGGAAGTATCCACTCATGCCAATTTGTTCCTCTTGGTGTATAGCGTGTCAGATATGACTACACCACCCTGTTATCTGCATTACAACATTTTCCGATTCTGGGCGGCTGCAGTTGGTACACCTATGTCATTGCAACTGGAACAGCTCATGTCATATTACCAACTGTCGCTAGGTAAAAAAATCCATTGAAACCAAGCCATATAAAATTACTATTGTCAGTATGGGTTGGGGAATTGTATATGTCATGGTGGGCATTGTTTTTGCTATATCCATCAGTTATGCCCGTAGGGTCCAAAAGGAATACTTGCCCATTAACCAATGGATAGATTTGACCATTTGACAGGTAAAACAAAGGTGGCTGTAAAGGTGGCTGGTTTAAGCCTGTGGGCCTGATTACAGATTGGCCCACAGGTGTGCAGCCTCACCCAGCACCCGAGTCTAACGACTCTGACTCGGCCAGGTGAGGCTGCTTAAACCAGCCACCCACACTCTCACAGCTTGGCTGGTAGATTTTTCCAGGTAGGCAGGTAAAAAGACAAAAGACAGTTCATTTGGAATCCTGGTTATGCCTATGAATCAGTAGCGTATGGAAAGTATTTTGCATATTACTTGGTCATTGGCCTGGAAATTGGAGTTATCTAACTGTGAAGAGCCAGTTTTTTTTAATCCATTTATAGAGGCCTGTCTGTTATATTCATTTTTGCATGTATACCCACAAATAGCAGGAGCATTTGTGTCCAGCTGTGTTTCTGGGGCAATATTGGTACATTGGCAGCGGCACTGGGAAAATTGCTGTGGTAAAAAAACCCCAACACAACTAACTTGAGTTCCTTTTCTTTTTTAACTGGTAGGTTTGGGCCCTACAACCACTCTGTCTACATCTTCCAATTGAGTGATTAGAAGTGAGATGTAAAATAAATGAACCATTTATACTGTCTGGATTTATTTTTTACCTTGGGTATTTTTGCTACCCTTTTGAAATTCTCTCAGGAACTGTTTTGTATAGCGCACATCATTAAATGCAACAGGGATTTGCTCAGCCCTTTTCCAAACTGGAAGGAAAACGTGATGGTCTTTTTCAGTGCCAGCGGATGCAGAGGAGCCCATTAGAATATTGCTGGCTGGCGGAGGTAGTCTGTGTTGCTGCACTGAAGGGCACTCTAGATTTAGCCCTGATTATGTAACTGTCTGTGTTTTGATGCCTTTGCTCTGACCACTACCACTACAGTCCAAACTCCTGAGGATAGTGGCTTCGTAACTCTAAAACGTCAGTTGGCCCAAAGATGACCTTTTTAACTGTAGTCTGCTCTACATTAATGCAGAATTCATTCATTTAAATGCCCTAAAATTCATTTGTTTTTCAATGGCCATCATGTTCATTTGAACACACGGCCAGTATGTAGATCATCATCTATACACTGGTCTGATTTTTACCAAACAAAATTCTACAGAAATACTAAATGTACTATCCGAGGCAGAATAAACCAGCATTGCTCAGTCACCAGGGAGCATGTTCCTCGAGGTTAGATTTAATTAGAACTTCTGCGGTCAGAAATCTGTCCTTGTGTGATCTAACTTGCTTGATTTTCTTACTCCGCTGTTAGGCCAATCTTCTGAATTACCTGCTCGTCAAAAGCCCTCTTTATACACATTTTAGTCTGGAATTACTTTTTTTGGAAGAATATTTTTTGTCCTTTTTATATCCATTCTGTCATAGGATGTAAAACATTATTATTTTTTTTTAGTTCTTTAGACTGCATATTTCCATGCGCAGTACGCATCATTTATTTGTCCGTTTTTAGTAGCCTATGTTTGGTTTGTTAGCTTAATGTTGACTAAACGGGCTCTGGCCATGACATATTGTATTCTAGCAATTAATTTAAAAAGATCCTCCCCAAAGAAACCATTGCTACCATCACGAGACAACTACTGGTCATGAGTAGAGAATCCACTTCCCATGAGTCATTTATACACGCGGCCAACTCTAAAAAGGTTGGATTTGTTCTGATTTGTAGTAGAATCCACTCATTGTTTCTCGTGGGGAAAACATTATGGGGTTCCCGGCACACACAGAAAAGAACATATTTTCATATGATTACTTCAAACTGATGTATTCAGAATAAATTGTATTTGGTAGTTTATTTATAGCACTAATCCTAACATGTCGTGAGAAACCTAGCGCTGGAGTAAGTGTTGAGCTGGGCTTTGTTAAATATGCCATGCAGTGCAGTTGACTCATCAGGTTGCGTTTTGTAAATGTGTGGGAATGAGGGTGTTTTTCCTGTGTTGGGTGTGCTTTGGCAAGACTCTGACTGAAGAACATATGTTCCATCAACAAACACGGCTGTCTGGTACACCCACAAACGTGTCAATGGCAATCAAACATCAGTTTCTAATGGAGTGGATAACTAAGTCAAATAGAATGTCATTACTAAAATACCAGCCATTTCAAACGTTAAGTTTCTCTTATTTTAAATTTCTACTTTTTGCTTGAAATCACGTGAGCTACGTAGGAAGTCGAGACACAATAACAAACTCCTGCTTCACACTCATCTGACTTAACATGGATGTTTTGGCATATGCAGAATGTAAACCTCAAACTTGATCTTGCCTCATACCTCCAACCTCTAACCTTATACACCTCCAACTTAAAATATAATATGTTTCAGTTCTTGAAGATAAACATTTGCCACTAAAGGGTTCACTGCCTCATTCCCCTGGTGTAGACACCCTGTTCTACCAGTGTGCGACCAAGCATGACAGTAGAAGCTCATGACATCCCAGTCACATGATTCTCCACGGGCTACCTTCACGTGTTCTGTTCTGATGCCCAGAGACAGGCTTTCTACTCTGCCTCCCATTTACCTGGTGCCTGCCTACACATGACTTGTACTTTCACATTGCATCATGGAAATGGGATTGGCGTTTTAATGACCAGTGCCCAGATGGTTGGTAAATGCTGGGATGACTATGGAAGCATGTCAGAACTTTGTTCATCAGGACCAATTATTTATTATTTGGGTGGACCAAAGAACATGTTGCTATTGTGTAGGTTAAAAGATTCCAGGCCAACCTGGAATAAAAAGTAGAACCATTCATAGTTTTATGTTGCTTTATATTGGGGATTGGTGTGTGGTGATTATTTTTAATTGTACCCGTGTATAATCACCTTCATGCGCACCTCTACATTAAGTAGAGGTAGCATATTTCTCAATCTTTTCTTCGGGCATGTGATCAGTAGCTTATTAGTCAGTGAGGTGAGTCAGCAGGAAGGGATGTCACAATACACAACATGCCTGTAGCGTGTCGGAGGACTCTGGGCAGGTTGGCCTTCCTTGGCACCGTATGGTGTCCCTACATAGGTGCACTTTGAATGCATTTTTTGGCTATGGCCACTAGGGGGTTCAGTGAGCCCCCTGAACTAATGCGCCTAATGTGTCCCTACAAACCTCGCCCATCCTCCACAACTTTAAACACACTTTACTTTTTAATACGGGGTGCCTCCCTTTCTCAACAACGTTCTTGTCTACAGGATCATAATGATTACCTGCTAAGGCTATGGCACACAGTGCATATTGGAACAGCTAGGTTGGATGACAAGGTATTGTTTGCTACCCAGCAGATCTTAGACAAATAAAGCCACCATTGATGACCGTGGCTGTAATGTTTATAAATGTTATGGTGTCAATTTTATTTGTATAGTCCTCAGTTGGTCTCAAAGGCCTTCACTGGCCACAATTATGAGACCCACCTAACCCTAGCCCCCCAAAGGGAAAGGAAAAATATGTATATAATAAAAGTTTAGATGTAGGTAAGGTTGGTAAAAAGTCTCAAAAGAATCCAACATTAACCTAAGCTCATTTTTCTATATTTTACAATTGTATTGGTGCTAATGGAAGCCTCGTTGTCATGGGTTTTCTGCAGGTTTAGCCAAGTGTCCTTGCCTGTTTGTCTCTCGGTAGTAAACACCCCCGCTCATTTTACGAGTGAGATCACATCCGTTGTCGTAACAACAAGGGCCCACTTGTTGGTGGATGGCGTTAGTTTGATCGAGTTGTTGTGTGGCCGTTGGTAAAAGAGCAGTTTTGTCCCATCTTGGGAATGACTTCAGCGTGAGAATTCAAGATGAGGATTCAGACCCTTGAGTGATGGGCGTAGAAGCCCATGGATTATCCCAGGCATTGGAACTGTGAGGAAGCACTGAGGAAATGTCTCCTAGAGTTCAATAACATGTAATCTCAACCAACTTGGTCTCCTAACTTTGCAGCTGGTTGGCAGGCATGAATCTCATCTCTTGACTGTTTTTAATTATCAGTGACCGTGTGGTCGTTGTTGGAGGGATGGGGTTGTATCTATACGACTGGCATAAATAAAAGGATGTCATCTTATCTCCTTGGGAGGCTGATTAAGCTCCTTGTGTCTCCAGATGCAGGGCTCATGTAGATTATACACACCGAGTCACAGATGGGCATTGCAATCTGTTGTGGTAGAATTGCTACAGGCACTACTAGTCATACGGCACAGATATTATTTGACTATTGGTTATATTAATAACTAATAGTTTATTAATATTACTACAGTGTATATAGAATTGTCATACTTCAGACGAGTCATACATTTGGACATACTAAACCATATCTTGTCCTTCGATTACAAGAATCCTTCAACCACCATTTTAAGTGAGTATGTCTTTTGTTTCCTGTGTCCTGCAGGTGATTGAGTCCCTGGGCATCATGATCTACAAGGCGCTGGACTACGGCCTGAAGGAGAGCGAGGAGCGGGAGCTCAGCCCGCCCCTGGAGCACCTCATCGACCTCATGACCAAGTCTACGGGCGACAGCGACCCCTGCCCCGACGAGGGCTACGAGGCCACAGAGGAGGAGGAAGAGAGTGAGGTGGATGAAGGCCTGGCCGCGCATAGCGTCAGCGTCCGCAGTTACAGAGACATCATTACGGTGAGTGGGTGTACAGATGGGTGTATTATGGGGTGAATGGAGCTTGACACAGTAAACTGTCGTAAGTAGATGGCTCATCTTGGAGATGTCCCCAATTTGTCAGACGAGTCTCATCAGCCATATAAATGAGCACTTCTTTCTACTCGTTTCCATTGTTTTTTAGGAGCTGGATATTCTAGGGCAGTGGTTCCTAACCAGTTCTGGCAAGACGCACTGATGTGCCTTGAGGCAAGGTTAAATGTGCTGTGAAAATGAATAGGCATTCAATAGGCCTACATACAGGCATGCAACCTTGTCACCTTTCGGCGAAATTCGCCATTTTAATCAAATAATTCATTCACGTGGATTGTGTAGATCTGCAATAAAAATACGCATCTAGTTCTGAAAAAAAGTCTGTTAAAGTCATCTATGGGTCAGCGTGTTCTGCTGCTCTGCCAACTATTCAATCCCAATCTAATAGAAATAAAGGTTTGAGTTGCTAGGCAGAGATTCCTGATCAATATCTAATCCTGATTAGTTGATTAAAAAACAATTTGTCTGCTCAACTCGGCTGCGCCTACAGAGCGATCACATGTAGGAGTGTTTAGGAGTGTGTAGGAGCGACGATACCGTTGTTTGTGGCAATGTATTGACTCAAGTCAATAACTTATGGCACTGATTTAACTCACTAATGCTGTAATAACAATGTGTACTCTGTATTAGGCGTTGGGCATTACGTATACAGTTACTTTCTTGAAACGGTAGCTTGCTAATTAGCACGCTAACTTAATCTCGTTCAGCCGTATTTTAGAGCTCATCTCTAAATCCTGTCCACTTGTTTTCTGACTAAACTAAATGTTTAGAAATCCGCTCCGTGTTTTCTGCCTCCACCAACAACGGAGAGTTTTCCAATAGCGAAATGTCTATAAATGTTTTGAGTTTCATGGTTTAAGATGACATTGTTTATTTGATTGGATTTATTAGTTAACCTTGTACCTCATGCCTAACAAGAACCTAGAGCCTACAAATAACGTGTTCCTACACTGACAGACAAGGTATGTAGATGTATAGCTTTGGATTCGATGCCATAATACTAATGTTCCTCCAAATATGATTGTCATTTCTCAAAATACAAATGTATTTTAAACAAGAGATGACTATTGTGGGTCAGAGGGGAGAAATTAATATTAGGCCAACATACAAATAATAAAATTACGTTTAGTGATAAGGGGGACCCCACTTCCAACCAATGTTTGCACTAGAGTAGGCCTACTACATTTACCATGGTTAAAATGGCCTGTACAAGACTATAAATGACTCATTTAGAAATAATAATAGTGGATGCATTTTATTGATATGGACCTCTAAACTATAAATGACCTTTGAGTTGACAGACGCTCTAATTAGAAACGTGAGTCAGTGAAGCAAATATGAAATTTGGAAAAGTGTCTGCCAAGTCACTAAATGGTAATGAGTGATTTGTTGTAACGTGTGTTGTTTTGTCTTCTCAAAATGTTCCCTATGACTTGAGAGACCCAGCCTGTATCTCCGACACGGAAATCCAAGCCTCACTTTCACTACTAGTGTCACCTACTAGAGTTCTGGACCTAATCAGTAGTTTCCCACCGTACCTCAGTCAGGGCCTCTACAGTCTAAATCACTTGAATATCTTCTGAAATGGCCAACTGGTAATTATAGCGGCGTAAACATGCTGGTCGATGGGTTATACTTAAGACCCTGATCTTGCATATAATGAACTCTCTGTATGGTGTAAGAGCTGTTTACAGACTGTGTAAAGGCCAGGTTGTTTGGCCCTGAAACTATTCCAAACTTTCACACTGTGCTTGTACCACAATACCACCAATCCCTGTGCGTGTGTACGATTACATGACGGTGCAACATGGGCCGGTTAGGTAACCTGTCATAACTTATTGACCCCTCCGGCTTCCCATGTGCATTCCCCTGCTGTCAGCCTGAGGTAGAATCAAAGTGTTATTGCAAGTGTTTGACAAGTTTGCACATACTAGGTTTTTTTTTTTCTCTGCAGTTGGATACGGTGAGACACCAGCCCACCTGGAATATGTGGTTGTTGTTTTTGTATCTTGTTAAATGTATACCGGCTTTCACCACCACCTCTACATATTAAGCATATTTTTCATTTTTACTTTAATGTGTTTGGTAGATCAGTCAGGAGGAAGAGATGTCACAACAGGTTAGACAACCTAAATGCATAAGAAAACAATGTACCGCTCTGGTTTCCTCTGTGCGCTCCCCAGTTCTGTGGGCCAGAGGAAGAACCTTAGGCTTTAGGTTGGTGAGACATGGTGGTAAACTGAGAACGCGTCCCACCAGGGTAGGAATGTTTGGGCGAGGCGTAATGATCCTAATGGGTTTGGAAAAGACTGAGTGTCTTGGAGGGAGGAGAGCGGCCCATCAGTCTTCATATCACAACTGTCAATCTGCCCTCTCTTTTGGCTTCACTTCAATTCCTCTCACCTGATGATTAACTGAATGGAATAAGTAGATTTGGATTTAAAAGCACAACTCAGACTTGAGAATAATTCTATGTATGCGTGTGTGGTTGATGGCTGGTTTAAGAAGCCTCACCTGGCCCGAGTCAGACTGATTCTGGGGTTGGGTGAGGCTGCACACCTGTGGTGCATGAGTGATCAAGGCACACAGGTTAAATCAGCCATCACCACACAAATGGATTCTTTCTTTTGAATCATGGTTTCTGTCTGGGTGTTTTACAACAAAGTTGTGTGAGTAAACTGCAGGCACTAGGGTATTTAAAAAAAAAAAAAGAACGTTGAAGTTCTTTCACTGGTCGAGTGAGAAGGAAGAAGACGCCTTCTGCCTTATCGGAAATTCCTCCAGCAGGACCCAGCCCAGCTAGAATAGAAATGCCATTTGTCTGCATAGTTTCTCCCCATTGTTCTTTGGAATAACATCACAATACTGGTTGCCTTTATGATTATTGTTGGGATGACCTGAGGGGAGAGCTTTAAATATTTTTTTGTTTTTGTTTTAGCAAGTTGACATACAAGGATAGGACAGACAAAAAGTTTGTTTATATAAAATGATCATGTCCTGCTACTGGTGGAGTTGGATATGTAGATATGTACAGAGTATATCTCTGAATAAATATTTGTCTGTATAAATATCTTCCTAGGAGCCACTACATGAAGGTTGTTTTCACGTGGCTTCACTTGTGGTCGCACAAGTGAAGCCAGTCACGTGCCACCAAGTCTCTAAATACGTTAGTGCTTCTCTCTCAGCTGCAAGGTTCTGGGTTCAAACCCCAATGTCTGCAGTCTACCTGTAGGCGTCCTTAAGCAAGACGCCTAACCCCTACCTGCTCATTAATGACGTGCATCTAAAAAAAACAAATCACTGCAAATCATTTGGATAGAAGTCTGCTAAATTACCCAAGTTGGTCAATTATAAATAACGTTTCCATCTCCAGCTGTGTTCATCTCACCTGCCCAGTCCATCGGATGCCCCAGACCACTACCAGGCGGTGTGTCGCGCCCTCTATGCTGAAACCAGGGAACTAGGCACCTTCCTGGAGAAGATCAAGAGTGCTAAGGACGTGAGTAGTTATTGGTGATCCAACAGAATGATGGCAGGAGGGCTGGGCGTTCTTCTAAGTAAACAGTAACAGTTAGAAGCTGCTCTTTGGTAGAAAAGGGACCATCGAAAAGGAGCGAACATACCGGTACTTTTATGTTCACATTTAAACATGCAAATTTTAGAGGGTGTGTGTGGAAGTGCTTTGTGTAGTTGTGACTCATTTAACCCCATGCTGGCACAAACATTGCATGCCATACTTGCGCATTTCCATGTCTGAGAATAAAACTTCCTGGGTGAATTCACATTACTATGCCAACTAAACGTTCAATAATGGACCATAGGCCTACAAAGAACATTTAATGTTTGTTTTTAAGATTTGAATTAAAAATAAGGCAAAATAACTGGACTGCTTGTACACAACAAGGTACATTTTGTATTGAATCAGACAAGACATGCATGATAAAGTTTAGAAATGGTCAGGGAGTTGGCTTATGGATTAAGTTTTATTAGAACGTGGTCTTAAAACATAAGCATACATCATGAAACTACCATACTAGAACTACCTGTATGCTCTTCACTCCATGCATACCAACATGGACCGTTTCTCGTTCCTCCCTTTTTAGATACTGGCGTTAAGAGATTAGTAAATTGCATTGGAATGAGCCCGTTCTGATGGTAGGATGTGGATTTGAGAGTGGGCCAAAATAATTAGCATGCCGTCTTCAGCCTGAATGCTTGCACATCTCATTCTGTTTATCAAATGCTATAAATGAAAAGACGAGTAATTTGGAGATGAAAGCAACTGCGGAGACCAAAATTGGCTGTGTGTAGTGGTTGTTAATCTGTCAAGAGTCAGACATAACAACCGGGAGAGTAGTGTTTCAAGTAGTGATGTCACCCAAAAACCCTTTCTCTGTGGAGTTACAAAAGCATGTACATGTGTATATTTGCTGATTCATCTTTTGGTCTTCAAGTTGAAAGTTTCACAAAATGGAATGGGGAGGATAAAGAGAAGAGACTCTGTCCCCTGTAGTAGGGGATGGAGTGAGAGAATGATGGAGATAATGATAAGAAATGCCAGTCAGTAGCCCATCCTCTAGTCTTTGACCCAGGAGTCTATTGTGAAGTGATTCGCTAGATCAGCTTCGTCGCATCTTTATTTAACACTGCAGACTCGTGGGAGAGGCACATATCTACTATCCCATATGAGTTGGTACCTTGGAAAATGAGTCTGTTCTGAGAGATCTAAGAAATGAATATAGTGGCATTTTGAACCATAATGTATTGGACGTGGAATTAACAGATTAAATACACATTTTGAACTCTGTCTTCCTCTAGCTGGTAGCAGTGCAGTATGGGGGGGACTTGGTAACACGACAGACTTTAAAAGCGGTCCTTAGACGACCATTGATTTCCACTCATGGCCTTCTGACAGGCCGCTCTGGCAGGACACAGTGGACATTGGACAAACGCTGGTGTGAAACCAAAAGCATTGATTTTAATAAACGCATGGACCAGACGAGGATGGACTCCTGTGTTACACAGCGCTGGTTTTCCAGGGATCTGCCCCAAGCTGTGACTAATGATATTGACTGTAAAGATGTTTACGCTTTTTAGAAACATGTTAATTAACACTTGGTTTTCTTCCTACCCGTTTATTTTTTGGGTCAGAACCTTCGCAAGATGGGCGGCGAAAGGTGGGAGGCACCTGTTAAAGACCTTGACGACTTGCAAAATGCTGATTGGGTAAGAAATTGCTTCATCCATCTACACACACAGTGCCACATATTGGTATAAATACATCAAGTAAATAAATCATCTTTAACGATGTGTGCAATGTTTGATGATGACCCTCAGGGTTTCTGGTTTCTCATTGGTTCCCAGGCACGCTTCTGGGTGCAGGTGATGCGTGACCTTCGACACGGCGTGAAGCTGAAGAAGGTCCAGGAGCGACAGTACAACCCGCTGCCCATCGAGTTCCAGCTCACGCCCTACGAGATGCTCATGGACGACATCCGCTCCAAGCGGTACAAGCTGCGCAAAGTCATGGTGAGCGCCCTCGTCTCCCGGTGCTAGTGTCTCATGACCAGCGATCACTTCTTAGTGTGTAGGTCAAAACAAAGGCTGTAATGTGTCAAATATACTATGATTGTGTTTTATTGAGATTTTCAAGTTAATCAATGCAGCACGTTGATATTCCTATGTATTGAGTCAAAAAATAAAAAATACTTTTTCAAGTGGAATTCTAATACTTGCTGTAGTACGCAATACCCATCCCTTATTGGTCAATGTTGGTCCTCCAAGGTCAGTTGCGCTATGGTGGATGATGTGCTGTGTTGAAAGTGATTTCAGAGGGAATGCTTTCAGCAGAGTGCTTTAATGTTTAAGGCTTTAGCTTTTTCAGAGACCTTGCAGTACTCTTCAGTTTCTTAACTTGAAGATGGGTAACCAACAAGTGTTGCACATTATATTGTGAGCCGTGAGTGCTACTTTTCCCCATTTGCGCTTATTGCCTGTTATCATTTGTAGGTGTGTTCTTTTATCATATTGTATTGCATTTAATCAGAATGTAGATTTTTAGATAAAGACAAACAAATTAGCCAAAAATACGACACTAGTATACAAATGTCTGAGGTGCATGCTATACTATATATACTAGCATGTATATTGTGTTGTGTGCCCATTACGTTCTTATTGACCATGTACTGAGAATAACATGGGTCCTCCTATTGTGACTAAACTGTCTTAGTGACTATGTACTGAGAATGTTTTTAACATGGGTCTTGTGTTGAATGACTATAACCTTCTCGGTGACTGAATGGTATTAACGCATGTCTTGTGATGTCAGGTGAATGGAAACATCCCACCAAGGTTGAAGAAGAGCGCCCACGAGGTCATTCTGGACTTCATCCGGTCCAGACCTCCTCTCAACCCTGTGAGTCCCTGATCAATCAATCCATCAATTAATGGTTTTGTGCTTTTTTTTTTCTTTCCACCACCCATGAGATTTTCCATAATCATAATTGAAAAAGTGGCCTCAGATGGTATGACGGCTGAATTGGATCATTTGTGTTGAATAATTCTCATGTCCAACGTAAGATGCAATGTTTACAAATGCGGTAAAATTCACCAGGGTAAGATGTAATGTTTTCAAATGTATGAAAACGCATTGATTCAGTCAGTTGTCGTCATTGTGCGATGAGTAAGTGGGATTGTGAAGGACTCTAGTAATTACTGTGTTCCATGTAATTAAGTCGGTCTCATGCTGGAGAGACCTGGGGGGGGAGCTGGTTTACATCTAATGGTTATTCCCATTAAGTTTAGATTAAAGACGGTTGAATGTAGGTGTAATTGTAGCTTTTAGATTACAGATGGTTAAATGTAGGTATAAATGGCCGAGTTTAGGTAAGGGATTGTTATGTTTAGGTAAGTGTTTGACAGTCAAGCTTACCATAACCGATCTTATGGGGGGGGGGGGGGGGGAAGCAGTGCATCATGGGAATAATCACCAATCGCCAGTATAGTTGAACTCATGACTGTGTTCCGTGTTGTCATGATGACAGGCTGCCGCCCGCAAGCTGAAGCCCCACCCCCCGCGGCCAAGCAGCCTCCATGAGCGCCTGCTGGCCGGCATCAAAGCGG
>OMKN01006785.1:8226-25777 GCA_900302345.1 Melanonus zugmayeri | reverse complement strand
TGTGTGTTCCCGATATCATCACGACATCTTGAAAAACAGACGACGTGAACAATTCAGCACTAGGCTACAGGACCGCCGCACCGCTGTTCTTCTTATGCGGTTTAAAACCAACAACGCATCGGGATGAGGTTGCGCGCTCCGGGCTGATCCGAGAACAGCGAGTGGGGCGTGTGTTCGGAGACATCTGTGCGTGTGTGCATAAGGCTTGCCGTTTATATCGCCGAACGCGCGAGTCAACCATCGATAAATGTGCTTTTTAAGCATCATGTTGTTGGTTGGTGGTAAATTTAATACCTGTGCAAATGAAATTTAAGACTTTTTAATACCTTTTAAGGCCTTAAATTGAGAATTATGAATTTAAGACTTTTTAAGACTTTTTAATAACCCGCGGATACCCTGGTTTGAATTAATGTTGTAATATAAAGTATGAAGGAGCAGTTTGGAAGTTTTTGAAGAATATTTATAGTGAGAGAATTTTTTTTATTTAACAGCTTTAGTAAACTGATTAGATTTCAATGTGTGTGTATGTGGAGAACATTTAAAGTTATCTCTTGTCTATGGGTCTAAATATTGTTGGAGTCGTGACATTTTGTATATTTGTTTGATATTTTGTATATTTTATAAGAGTTTAAAAGTGTAACTACTTAAACATTATACATAGTATAATATAGTATACATTGAGTCATTCCATAAAAGTTTGGATAGTAAGGTAGTATATAAAGTTAGAATTATTGTTCTAGCAAAAAGTATGAAGGAGGAGTTGAGTAGGGAAACTTGGGAATAATAATATACAAAAATAATACAAATGAAAATATTACTAGGGTAGTTGTTGCCTATGAGTCTGGGTCTCTGTGGGAATAAGAGAAGAGAGTTTAGATGCAGCTCCTCACCTGTTGTTTGAACAAGGAAGGCTTGGTCTGTTTTAATGGTTTTAATGGTTTGAATGGTTAATGGTTAAGCCATGATAAGGAAGCTTCTTGTTCTAACCTCGTTTCATTTCCCCACCTCATCAAACTAGCACACATTGAGACCAGCCAGTAAACAGAAATAGGCTATAAAGTGGGTTATTTGTGGGAAATGTATTATAGGCAACTAAGAAACAAGTTTGAAACTTGAAGTAGGCCTAGAAGGAGGATGCATGAAAATGGCATAATCAACGTATTTATTGATTGATTCTAGACACATTTATTCTAGACGTTATTTATGTAATGTAGGCCTATTGCGTACTTACGGGCCATTTTAGCCAACCGAGGCTATAACGTTGTCTATAAAACTATAGCTACTGTAAGCAGTTTCAGCATTTGATTAAAAGACCAAAAAACACTCCTTTGAGTCTCAGACATTCGGAAAAGCCTCTGATGTCCGAATATCAAATTCAAATTCTACAAACTCAGAAATGGTGTGCGTGTCCCCGCGGGGGGGCCTCGTCCCGGGGGCCGGTGGGTCCCTTGGGTCCCTAGGGAAGGCTCTGGTCCCGGGGGCCGGTGGGTCCCTGGGGGAGGCTCTGGTCCCGGGGGCCGGTGGGTCCCTGGGGGAGGCTCTGGGCGCGCGGTTCCTCAGGGAGTGCAGGATCCCGTGGGACAGGCGCCTGGACAGACTCCTCACGGTGCCCGTGATGCCTTCGTTTGGTTTTTTCGGAGGTAACCCAATATCATCCTCAAGCTCCTCAGGTGGCACCTCGATGTTGCCCGTGTACCAGAACACCCACCAAATGAGACTGAGGAAAATGAGAATGGCGCCAGCATATATTAGAAAGTCGTAGAAAAACACGTTGGCAAACACTCCAGTCAGAAGAATAAGCATGCCGAAGATGTCGAAGGCTACAGCCATCCAGAACGCACACGCACAGTTCCCGAGTCTCCGGTCACTTGACTCCATCTTAAAAGGCTGTGACCCAGAAAGAGATCCGTTAACCGGGCTTTTCAACCGCTGCCTAATGTGTCGCGTTGTTACCCTTCACACCTGTCCGAGTCAAACCGTGAGGTACTGACCGTGGGTCGCTCGGTCTACCTGTGGGGTAAAATGTCACTAGGGGGCGTGGCGTGGCGGCCAGGTGTGTGTGTGTGTGTGTGTGTGTGTTGGTATTTAGACAGATGGCATATGCTAGAGAGAGGCAAACTGAGAAGCTTTGCGCGTTACTGTAGGCCTACATGTCAGGAAACTTTTTTTAAGATCATTGGTTTCATCATAATCATAGGCCTACATCAACATCGATTTAAATCAATATTAGGCCTATGCGTTATTAATAATAATAATAATAATACATTTTATTTGTAATGCACTTTACATTCAGAGAGTCTCAAGGTGCAACAGAGAAGACATAACAATATAATATATAAATAACAAAATATACTTTAAGAAAAGGAGAAAAACATATAATAGGACATGAAACTAACGAAAGGCTTTTCTAAAAAGGAGGGTCTTGAGTCCATGTTTAAAGGAGAGGACAGGTTGTGGTGCTCTCAGGTGATAGGGGAGAGCATTCCAGAGGTTAGGTGCTGCAGAGCAGAAGGCTCGTTCGCCCATGGTGTGCAGCTTGGTCCTGGGGGTTTTGAGGAGGTAGGCAGTGCAGGAGCGGAGGGAGCGTGAGGAGGTCTGGGGGGTGAGGAGGTCTGGGGGGTGAGGAGTTCTTTAAGGTAGACAGGGGCATCTCCGTGTACGCACTGGTGAGTGAGGAGGGAGACCTTGAACTTATTATTACTTATTATTACATTTAAAACAGAAGTATTTCCCTTGTTCTCATCGGAGAGGCTTCAAGCCCAAAGCGACAGAGCAATAGTTGTAGGCCTATAACATAGGCTATGATCCATAACAAACAGCAGATTGCATAAAGATAAAATAAATCAGTAACACATGTACCTCTGGCTGACCTTTATGTAGTTGGCGTTTTACCACCAAGATCGCATAGTAGACCTACATTAGTAGGCTATCATTTTCGTTTTATTAGATCTGTGCGTCATGTCCAAGTGAATTATCTGCGTGTTTGCCTGTGTGGAGGTTCCTGCGCTTATCTCTGGCCCCAGATGTGTGTAAAGAGAAAGGGACCAAAGGGAAAAGGGACGGGAACGACGACGCTGAAGTTGGCTACTTATTCGCCAGCTCCTTATTCGAGTTTTTCAGTCCACCTTAAATGGCCGCAGTAACGTGGTTTGGCCTGTAGATGGCGCTGTTTAGAGACTCATCTCTGTCTATAGTGTAGCGGCCTCTATTGAGATCATCTGTTATCAATACTCTATATTCAGAAAAGTAAATTGACTGTACAGTTTGCATTTTTCTATGGAATATATTTCTAAATGAAAAGCTACTATATGAAGCGACCAGAAACACAACATGACAAGATGGACTGTAATTAAATGAGAAAGGCGAAAAGTGCATAACACTTTCTGCATAATTGTCCTGACTTTACTGTAGGATTTGTTATTATGACTTTTATTATAAATATTAAATGTTTTATTATTAACCTCTGCACATGGTATACAGACTGGTGTCATTGTGTCATTGCAATCTAATTTATATTAATATTTTAATGGAAATTCATATTTTTTTCCTGTTATTTTTAAATAGATGCATTTTCCACGAAGAAGCACTAAAATGCAATAAAACAAGTGTCCAATGTAGTAATAATATCTGTTATTGATTTGGAGTCAATGGGTCACATGACATGGGAGCTATTGAAAAAAATAGATGCATTTTCCATAAAAACTTTCATATAAAATTGAAGAAGCACTAAAATGCAATAAAAATAGGTGTGTCCTAATTATCCAATGTAATAATATCTGGTATTGTTTTGGAGACTGGGTCACCTGACCTGACATGGGCGCTAAAAATAGATGCATTTTCCATGAAAATATTCATATAAAATAGAAGCCCTAAAATCCAATAAAAAGAGGTGTGTCCATTTGTCCAATGTAGTAATACTATCTGTTATTGATTTGGAGTCACTGGGTCACATGACATGGAAGCTATTGAAAATTCAAATTCAAATATTGATGTAAAATAAATTCATTACACATTAGCAATCAAAATAGGTGTGCTACATGACACCAATTTAGTAAAAAGTGGTAATAATTTTCAATAATATGAGCAAGTCAGTACGAAAGTATTGGAAATAACAGTGGTTGTGAGTCATTCAAACAGTCATTTATGAATGGTCCTCTGGTGAAACTGAGTAAGAAGAAGCTGGCTGCACGAGACGAGGGCGTGGCTGCACGAGACGAGGGCGTGGCTGCACGACACCGAGCTCTCCATCTGATGATACACGAAAGAAGAAGATGGCACGTTACCGCCACCTGTGGGAATCTAGGTCGTATTGTATTAATTACCGGCTGTATATCACGGTGAGTGCGCGGTGCTCCTTCGTTGTTCTCTGGCTTGATAAAGAACACGGAAGCACCCGTCTCGTCGAAACATTTAACGTCGGTACACGGTGTCAGAAGTGGGATATGAACCCACGTTTGTAAATTTCACCAGTAGACATCAGAAGTGTCTACTGGAAGCAGCTCCTTTAAGCCAGCCGCGTAGGCCTCAGCTCAGCTGGAAATTAGTGACAGCTTTCACTCACTTTGTGCAAAGCGGGACTGAACAACATTCATCTTCACGATGTCCTCAAACAAGAGGATATCACCGGTAACCGAATATGTGCCACAAATGCAAATTGAGATACACGACGGCGACTCAGCCCTCGGCATTATAACCAGCGTGGACATACCGCCATTTTGTTACCGGAAGTAAACAAACATGACGTTTGTCGACCAAATGACGTCACGCTACACCATGCTTTTGATTGGCAGTCTGGAGTCACGTGACAGGAACACGGCGGAAACAATGTGGCGTTCGCAAATCAGACGTAGTGTGCGTCTTGTTTAACCACGGAGAGTGATCTATAACTCACGGGATCAACGCTATGGACGCGTAATGGTCGTTTGATCGTGTTTGTTGGTTCCGACTGCGGACGACCGTTTCATAAAGTCGTATTTTCTACTGAAGCGCGATAATGTCGTTAATGTTAAGGCACATCACCAACGTGCATGGGAGTAACGAAGTAAACATACATGACTAGTTTTTTTTTTTTTTAATTTTCAAAGCACCGCAGTATATGACTTATTTAGCAAATTAATATAAACGAATATACTATATTAACGCATTAAGTCCGTTATAAATTATGGAGATTGATGGTCGGGATTTCCTGAACAGCCCTGCTATGAAGACCGTGCGCTTCGGGGGCAGCGTTGTCGCTACGCTGGCGAAACACAAACAGGTAGGTGTCTGTCTGTCTGTCTGTCTGTCTGTCTGTGATTTTTGTGGTTGAAGATTAATTGCTCAATTTTGAATGAAGGGAGACTCTGATGACTACGAACTACTGAAACGCCAGTTGTCAGATCCAGATATCAAGGTAAATAACACTTGTGTTATTAGTGTCATATACTTTAATTTACTTTATTTGTGATTGGTACAGTTTCTCCTAGATGTCATGTCTCTGTCTTGCAGGATGGGCAGATCATCAATTGGCTGCAAGAGTTTCGTAGCTGTGTGACCTTGCTCAGCAAAGACCATGAACATCTGATCCACACTATTTTGGTGAATATACATAATGGTTGGAAATAACAGATTTCTTGAATGGTTGTATATTTTACTTTTATTTAATTGTTTTATGTACACATGACATTGTATTGTGTACACCGATCAGCCACAACATTAAAACCTCTGACGGTGAAATGAATAACATGGATCATCTCGTTACCATGGCACCTGTCAAGGGGTGGGATATTAGGCAGCAAGTGAACAGTCAGGTCTTGAAGTCGATGTGTTGGAAGCAGGAAAAATGCTGACCCCTGTCCACCGCCGAAAGCTCCTACAATGGGCACGTGAGCGTCAGAACTGGACCATGGAGCAATGGGAGAAGGTGGCCTGGTCTGATGAATCTCGTTTTCTTTTACATCATGTGGACGGCCGGGTGCGTGTGCGTTGTTTACCTGGGGAAGAGATGGCACCAGGATGCACTATGGGAAGAAGGCAAGCCGGCGGAGGCAGTGTGATGCTCTGGGAAATGTTCTGCTTGGGTCCTGGCATTCATGTGGATGTTACTTTGACACGGACCACCTACCTAAACATTGTTGCAGACCAAGTACACACCTTCATGACAACAGTATTCCCTGATGGCAGTGGCCTCTTTCAGCAGCATAATGCGCCCTGACACACTGCACATTGTTGCCAAGAATGGGTTGAGGAACATGACAGAGTTCAAGGTGTTGACTTGGCCTCCAAATTCCCCAGATCTCAATCAGATTGAGCATCTGTGGGGTGTGCTGGAACAACAAGTCTGATCCATGGAGGCCCCATCTCACAACTTACAGGATTTAAAGGATCTGCTGCTAATGTCTTGGTACCAGAGACCACAGAACACCTTCAGAGGTCTTGTGGAGTCCAGGCCTCGACGGGTCAGAGCTATTTTGGCAGCACTAGGGGGACCTACACAATATTAGGCAGGTGGTTTTAATGTAGTGGCTGATCAGTGTATGCGTGTATGTTTTTGTTTTTGTTTGTGGTTGTGCCGCATCCCCAGAGGCTGCCCTGGCTTGACCGTAGCCCTGCGGTCATAGAGGAGTACCTTGCTTTCCTGGGTAACCTGGTGTCAGCCCAAACAGTCTTCCTCTGTGCCTGCCTAAAAATGGTCATCTCCCACTTCACTCCCAGTAAGGCACCCCTTGGCTTTTTAGTAGAGAGTCTGGCATTTCCCAGATAGTGATAGCTGTGCAGTAATGTATTTTATGAGGTCCAATTGGATAACATGTTCTTTCACCTTGTAACACTATGGTGTTACAAGGTGAAGCCATTATCTGTCAGCTTTTTGTATTTTACATTATTAGCAAAGTATGAATGTTTTGCTGTACAATGTAAATGTTTAATCATTACAACACCCAATTGCAGTCACATTCTCTCAGCTCATCTTGTGTCTTGACATCGATGCTCAGCAGTATAAACTTATATTTTATACTGTATACCTGATCAACCGCTATAATACTTTTTTTCATCTTTCCCCCAGAGAGAGTTCAAATCTGTGAAGGAGGAGTCGACATCTCTGATTCAGATGACGATGAAGATGAAAGTAGGTTTCAAGCATTGCATCACTGCATGCTCTCTCCATATGAAACGAATAATTCATTATTTCATAGTGGCGCTCTGCGATAAATAATTTTCACAATATAAAAAAAAGACATTTTAGAAGTAATCATGACCAATATATAAATCACAAATCAAATAATCCGAGGGAATAAACCGAAGGTCATTACATTGAACTGTATGGTAACTTCATATTTAGACATTTATATTGTGATAGATTTTAGAGGAATTCATAAATATATGGCCCTTTGAGACTGTAACTCTATACAAATAAAATGTACTTGACATGTAATGATGAACGAATGAACAGTGGTACTCAATTATTGCCCAGCCAAATATATTGAATCTGTCTTGCATGCTTTGTATTGGTTAAAAGATTCCAGTTGTTGCATTAGATTTCATCTTTTTGTTTTGTTTTAAGACCTTGCCAGACGTTTTGATCACTGCCACCAGGCTTTGCAGGTCATCATCAGATATGTCCCATCGTAAGTTCTGTGTTTTGTGGCCCCAGGCATTGATGAATATCCCTCTTTATATTCCCTTGCATTTATTTTTGAAATGCAGACTATTCAGGCTTCTCCTTCTCTCCCCTCAGCACGAGCCATTTCCTGGTGCCCATTTTAAATGAGAAGTTCCCCTTTGTGCAGAAATCCACCAGAACCTTGGTGAGTGACATATGAACAATATTTCAAAAAAATATTTTAACATTCTTCTTGACTGTTAATTCTAGGGATGTAATGATATTGTGAATTTTGTGATAAATAAAATGTCTTGATACCGCTGTGGGACTTTGAAATCTACCGTTTATAGCTGCGTTCTACTATCCATCACAAGACAGACTCCCGTCATCCTTTGCATGTCATAAAATAACCTATATATCTGTATATACACTATACACACACACAATACAATAATATATAATATCATTTCTCACCAGTCATAAGCTGTGTAATAACCAGCATGCGGATGCACACATGCATGTGGCGATCGCACCATTTTCATAAACAATGCGAGAAACACCGCGTAAAATCAGTTGAACCATTTATTCTATATATACACACAATACAATAATGACCGTGGAACTGTCTAACTCATTATTTGTTATCCAAAGCTTAGGCTGTTTTCAAAACCGCATACTAACGTACTGCATACACTACATCTGCATACACAGAAAAGATTTGTTCAGTTCATCTACTGAATCACGTACTGAAACACGTACTGAATGTACTGAACATACTGAATGGTAATTAATAAAAAATATGATTAATTATTCTAATATAAAAAAATAAAAATAATAATTATTTAAAAAGAATGAATAATGATTGAACTGAATGATTTGGTCAACAAATCTTTTTAATGAATCTTTTTAATGAACTGATTCTAATGATTCAGTACACTGAAAAGAACTGTTTTGTCCATCACTGTTTACATGCTTTTCTTAAAGGCACAGAACGCATTTTTAAAGGCACACAATGCATTTC
Organism: Melanonus zugmayeri; assembly: GCA_900302345.1. Taxonomy (NCBI): domain Eukaryota; kingdom Metazoa; phylum Chordata; class Actinopteri; order Gadiformes; family Melanonidae; genus Melanonus; species Melanonus zugmayeri. Next base: position 17,177 of record OMKN01006785.1, on the reverse strand, counting down.
CTTATTTATAGCTGCATTATACTATCTCCTTGTCGGAAATTGAAAAACAAATTTTGTAGTTGGTAAAAAGTAGTAAAAATCGTGATATGAGTTTTTGGTATCGTTACATCCCTAGTTAATTCTGACAGTATTGGAAATATGTTTAATATTTCACATAAAATCTTATGGTGAACATTGGCATCTGGACAGATTTCTCTTAGTAATAATAGTATCATTGTCATTATTATTATTAATAATAATAATTGGTTCCATGAAGCATTTTTAACACGTTTTACACATTTTAATTTTTACTATGGTAATTGTTCTACAGGAGTGTTATGTCCATAACCTTCTGAGGGTGACTGTGTACATCCCAACCATTCAGCGAGATGTATTGGAAATCGTTATTGGAAAGATGCTGAAACTAGACGTGAGTGCCTGTGCTCTGTATTATGAGTCCATGTCCTACAACCCGCAATAGTCTGTACCACCAACATTTGCCTAACTATGTTCATCTAACAACCTAATTGTGTCTCGATCAATGCTTGCAAGTGTTTGACCATTGTTTATATTTTACCAGTGTTTGAATTTAGTGAGTATTTCTGAGCTAATACATTATGGAAAAAAACACAGGTTCAAGTGATTAATCTATGGAAGTATTTCGGAATAGCCTGCACTAGAGCCCAACCGATATTACTTTTTTGCCACCCATACCGATTTTAGGATTAAAAGAATTCCGATAGCCAATATTCATATGTATGTGTATCATATACAGTGTTGTGGGTCATTACTCAAAAAAGTAATATATTACACATTACTGTAAAAAAAAAACTAATGCCTTACTTTACTTGATTACTCCCTGTAGAAGGTAATTAGTTACACTACTCATACATTACTTTTGCATTACTCTGCAACATAGCCTGAGATGCATTGTCACATAATTGCCAGCAGTTAACAATATTTATTTTACACATCGAATTTCATCCTTCTGCCATAGGAGTCGCAGTTTCTCATTTGCCGGGAAAATGTACTTACGGGTGGGTCCGGGTTTGCGTAGGGTTGCGCACATTCTACGGTCAAGTTAGTTTTTTATACATCGCAAAGTGTGCGTAGAAGTTGGCGTACGCATTCTTTTGTGCGTAAGTACCGTTTATGCATGAGGCCCCTGGTCCTACCAGACGCAGCACACAGGAGTACATTTAAAGATGCAACAGTACATTAAAACACAAAAGACGCTGTGGAGGTGAAAGGGGCATGACTTGGCGTTTGGTGCGCTAAACAAGGGAGGGGGGGTGGCTAATTCCCGGGAGTGACACAGCTGAGGGGGGTTAGTAATCAGAACGTGGCTTCTGACAACCTGAAAGAGCCCGCAGCAATCCTGATCCTGGCGATTTACGAGCACCTGTCTGTCTTCTGTTTAATTTACGATTGTTTGTACCTTCAGCGTTTTCAGTTGGTTGATTTGAGTTATAAGTGGCACGCGGTGACCCACTTTTGCTTTTGTTTAAGAAAGAGAATAAAAGACTCTTACAACCGCATCCGGCTTGTCAGTGTGTCCTACGAACCCTGTCCGTGACAGTGAAGACTGTTACAGACGCAAACCTAACATAACCCATGAGTCTACAGGGAAAAACAGCAACAACCTCCAGAAACATTTCAGCCTTCGCCAGTAGCGCCTGCGTGTCTGTGAAACCCTTAACTGGGAGAATAACTGTTATTAAACGACTATAAAGATACAAGACATTCAGACTTAACTTAACGGGCAGAGTAACTGTCATTAAACAACTAGAAAGATACAAGATATTCAGACTTCAGAGAGGCCAGAAAGTGGATGTACGGACCGAGGGGAATGATGAGGAAGCGCATGTATCCCAGCCAGTCAGGGGTCTTGTGGGAGAGGTGGTCTACGAAGAGTCTCAGCACAGCACTGAGGTAGTGCTGGGGGCCTGCCACCGCTACCTTGATGGGCACTGGGGTCTGGGAGTTACAGTTACAGCTGGGGGGACAGAGACACATGTGGCGGAAATTTCTGTAATAAAGATCTCAACAAACAAGAGAGTGTCTTTCATAGTTATGTTGTATATTTTAGTATACATTTGAAAATGGGCACAAACAACCTGCAACAAAGTTTCAGGCTGAGAGAGCAACTTGTCCTTCTCTCAAGCAGTTTGTATTCAGAATATATAAGACTTGAGGGACTGTAACTCGTCATCTTAATCAGACAGCCTTCAGCTTCACCTTTGATACGCAAAGTGGTGTCTTTGCAGATATGCAGCCTTGATATGTTTGCTTAGAAAAATGAACACAGGTAGTTTAATGCAGGAACGTTAGGTTACACAAGGTTAAGGCTAATGAGAACACTGGTATCTATTTATTTTTCCACCACACACACACACACACACACACAGAAAGACAGTGAGAGAGAGAGAGAGAGAGACAGAAAGAGAGACAGACAGAAAGACAGTGAGAGAGACAGAGAGAGAGAGACAAGCAAAGAGAACATAGAAACAGAGAAAGACAAAGAGAGAGACTGAGAAAGAAAGAGAGAGATATTTACAATCTCTGGATGCGGGACACGATGGTGTTGAAGGCGGCCTGGATGTCTGCGGTGGTGCAGGTGCAGACCACAGGGAGCTGGTGGTTCTGGAGGACGTCAGACAGGTACTGAGAGAGAGAGAGAGAGAGACAGATTTAAAACAAAATATTTTACCTTTTTACCAGGAGAACCTTTTGAGATTAAAAATCTCTTTTGCGAAAGTGTCCTGGCCAAGATAACTGGTTTTCCCCACCTGGCCCTGCCAGTCGGAGGTGTTAACGAGGATGATGCTGTCGGGCAGGTGGCCGTCTGACACCAGGATGTGGTTCAGCTGGTCGTACACCGTCTTCCTGGGGATCTACAGAGCAAAACAAACACATCCAAACACCCCTCTAGCATCAACCCAACGCATCATCAAATTTGATCCTTATGATTATAAGGTTTTTATGAATATAAATGACATTAGTAATTCCCCTTTTTTGGACAAGAGGGAAAATAAATGATTTGATGTAAACAGGAATTTCCAAGAGTCAATTCAACAGTGACTGATTGACAGGTTTGCACCTGAATTGAAACCTAGATCTGTGTTTTGTAATGAAAACCAATATCACATATGCTGTTGTATTGCCCATGTAATAACAGCCCAGTTTGTTGCAACACAAATGTATTTTGATATTATTAAATAACAGTTATGGCTGTCCTCCCACCTGTAGGTGGCAGCGTGTGTCTAGAGAGCGCTCGTTGTCCAGGCTGTTAGCTCTCTCGTTCTGAGGTCTGCTAGGCTGACGTTCCTTCAGCGAGGTGCTCCGGCCGCGCCTCCCCGCTAACTTAGGCTCCTGCCTGCAAGACAGGAGGAGAATGACTGGAAGTATTGTATTAACAGTACATATATATATATATATATATATATCATTAGGTGGATGTAATTGTCTAATGCCACCAATGTGAGCCAATCAGAAATAGACATTGCAGTATCCATCGTTTCACCACCAGAGGGGGACATTCCTCAGTGTTCGATTTAAGTTTTTTGGTTGAAGATTTTATATCCCATTATGGAATACAGGGCCATAAACTACCAGCTGAACTACACAATACCAGAATGAGATGTATAAAGGAAATCATGTTTAATTTATGTAATATCAGTTTGTCTTGGTGATTAACAGTCCATATGTTATGTATCAGTGTTGGGGGTAACGCGTTACAAATGTAATATATTACTTACTTACTTTTAGCAGTAACACAGTAGTGTAACGCCTTACTAATAGGATTTGGGTAATATAATATCAGTTACATGTCAAGTAACGCAAGTTACTGAGACACAGCGTGCCGGACCACCACCAGAAAAAAAACAACATATTTTTTATTATTATCGTCAAGCTGCAATCCGATGGCTCACTTATCATGGCAGTAGCAGGCTCTACATTTGCGAAATGGGTTTACTCCCATTACTTTATTTAGTTTTGATTTAGTTTAGATTGATTTGATTGATTGAGTTTATCAAAGAAAAGGACAAGTAATAAGTAACCTGAAGAAACACCTGGATAGGTTTCATGCTAACATGAAGCTAACAATAAGTAAATAGATTTATAACAGTGTTAAGGATTGCATCTGAGGGGGAATAAATGTCATCAACATACATAGGCTAAAGTTGTGGAATTATAACATTCTCTTTTTTTTCAGCACTAATGCACTGTTCAATAACAGCCATAGTTTGCCTACCACTGATATGCGTGTGTTTAATATAGCCGAGCCTAAGTTCTTGGTGAAGTGGTGACTTGGTGTGGGACTGAAATTAGCCATATTTCGAGTCATTTGTTATTTGTGTTGGTCCCATGCGCTTTTCTTATTGCTATTTCAGGGCAGGATATAGGCCTAGCTCATAAAATATTGATTTGCAAAATAGGCCCTATCTGGTGGCTGTATAGGCCTAATCTAACAAGAGCACTTTTATTTTCATTCTTGAAATCACATATGTCCATGCATTTTTCTTCTGTGACTTTGAAAAAAATAAAAATAGCATAGAAAAATAGATTTTGTGTCTTCTCATGTCATTATAGGCTCATTAAGAAGGGTCTACGTCTATTGTGTTGTATTGTACACTCTTCAATTTTTGAATACCTAGTCTTACTTCTGCAGTTATTTTGGTGAAAAAAACGCAAAACTAATATAATAAGTAACTTAGTTACCTTACACAGACAGTAATATTGTAAAGTAACTTTTTACTTTCAAATGAAAGTAACTAGTAATATGCAATATATTACATTTAGAAAGTAACTTGCCCAATGCTTGTATGTTACCTGTTGGATGAAATGATGAGGGACTCGGTTTTGGTCATCTTGCCAATAGGGGGCAGTCTCTCCAGAAACATGTCCATGTTGTCCATCTCTAGCTCGGTGGTGGGGGTCACGACCCCTGGCTGATCCTGGAAGATTACACCCCCATCCCCCAGAGAATGAATCAGTGCTGAATTCCTAACATGATTTGGAATATACATTACTTTCTGGAATCTGTTAAATCAGACATTTTCAGTGGCCAAAACTGAAATCTGCTGTCCGCAATTCAATTTCTGACCACTAGAGGGCAGAAAAGGACTGCTCACCAACTACTAGCTTCACATTTCCTTGTAGTACAAATTCTATCTACCAGAATTTGAATTCAGCGAATTTGAATTCAGACATATGGCAACAACACAAGCTTCACCATAACATTTGGTGGAGGGTTTAGAAAATTAGTTGGAGTGGCCGGAAATAATCAATTTCTTATCAGCTAGCAGTAGGGTTAGTTAAATAACGGTTAAATAACCTCAGAAAGATCCTTGGTGGCTCAGGGTTACGTAAGTAGGACAACAAGAGTACAGTTTAAAAACACAAAACAACAGGGGAACACTCACAAAAGACACGGTATCAGAAACACTGTCAGCCTGGAACTTAGCCCCAACGCCCCGACACTTCTCCTGGTCCACCTGGGGGGAAGAGACTGCAACAGTTAGTCTAGTGGATAAGGTTCTGGGTTTGATTCCCAATATGCAGTCTTCCTGTAGGCGACCTAGAGCAAGATGCCCCCTAACCCCTACCTGCTCATTAATGACAAATGTTTACACTTCAAACCAGTAAAACCTCTGTAATAAAATTATTTGTTTTGTAGCACATTGACTTTTTGTAGTTAATACTCTATGCCTAACTTGTAACTTGTTTTGGATTAACAAGTTCTGTAATGCCTGGCTTTTAAAGACAGACAGTTTAGTCCAGACATAAGTTGTAAAAACTGATGAAGGCAAAGAAGTCTAAAGCCTCTAACGTAACATTGTTTTTATCGCAGAGTTTCTGATAATTCTGTGTTCTCTCATACAATCTTACTGTTGTGAGTTGGATTAAAAACATCTGTCTGTTATGAAAAGGTAACCCCAGTTTAAACCCCACTAGGTGGACAACATGCAGCCAGTGTGTTTGGCTTCAACACAGTAAACACTGCTTTCCCAGTAATTTCAAGGTTTCCTTAATAAACCTGCCATGACCTTTGAACCTCGCAGGAGAGTAAACAAACAAACAATTTACCCCGCAAGGGTCAATAATCTATTTGATTATTGCTATCTGATTATTTGATTACTGCCTATTTAAATAAATATTGCATATTCTATCCTACTATAAATACTACAACTCTGTAAGAGAAAACTGTAGAGAACATTTCATTCATGAAGGATAAATTAGGGTTGCCGTGGCAACAGAGCATCCCTGCGCCTCCTCCTCCTCCCCGCACCTCCTCCCAGGGGAGTCAGAGGCGCCAGAGTCTGCTCCCCCGTTGGCCCCCTTGTCTGACACTCCTCCAGAGGGAAGAGGTGCACCCCAACCCCAACAGACCTCCACCCTCCACCTCCACCAAAACCAGCAGTGGTTGTTGAACCACTGCAATACTGAGCCCATAGGCTTGTCATGTAGAGTTTTGTTTAGTTGTGTTTTATAATATTTAAGGGGGTTTAGTAGTGTTTAGTCATGTTTAGCAGTAGTGTTGAGTGAGTTGAGTGGTGTTTAATAGTCCGTGGTCCCCTCACCGGACTGGGAGGCTCCCGGTGACTCCGGCTGCTGTGGAGGCTCCCGATCTCAGTCTGGGAGCTGGAGAGAGAGAGACCCTCGAAGTATGGCCTGGAACACAGACACGCAATACACCAATTTAACATCCTTTAACCAGGTTAAGATAATACACCAGGTTGAGATACCTGCTGAGAGAGAGAGAGAGAGGGCGAGAGAGGAGCTGAGAATACACAGGAGGTGGTTCGTATCAGATTCATTACAGCCGCAGTATAAATATTGTTGGAGGTGGGATTTAAATGCTTTGCAAGCCTCCATTTCTCCTGAGGGGTCACTGCCCTGACCCTTTGGGAGAAATGGATAAATGCGCCCACATTTTTAGGTCCTTTTAAAGAATAAAATCGGAATTTATTTGAAATCTTATACACCTATATTATTTAAGGGGTTCAAATTCTCCACCAATCACCCAATAAACCTGACATCCAGCAGCCAACAGTTTAAAAACAGGAAACATAATCAAGACGAAGTGTAGAGGATATTGTCTAGTATCTTTCTTATCAGTCAAATGGTATTAAAGCAGAGTGAGAGAGAGATGCTATAATTAACCAACAAACAGAATGTCTGTGTGAGTATTTTTGTGTTTGATTTATTGTGCAAATTTCCGGCCAACAGCTTTTATCCGTCCCCCCTAAAATAAACACACGCACGCACACACGCCCGCATGCGCACACACACACACACACACACGCATGAAGACACACACACACACACACGCATGAAGACTTGCACACACACACGCGCGCACACGCACACACACACACACACACACATGCATGAAGACATGCACACACACACACTCACGAAGACATGCACACACACACACACACACTGACTTGAGCTTGGGCTTTGGGGTGCTGAGAACGCTGTCATCGTCCTCTAGCTCCGGTCCGCTGTCACTGGGGTTCTCAAAGTCCAGACTCTCCAGGTCCTCCTCCACCTCCGGAGCCGCTTCTGCTGGGTCCTGCTCCGAGTCCAGCACCTACAAACACACGTAGACATATAGACACATATACACATACATGTAGACATACACACACATAGACACATAGACATATTATACACACATAGACATAGACATATACACACATAGATATACACAGACATATACACACATAAAACACACCCACACACACGAGACATACAGACACATATACACAGATACAGATATACAGTCCACATACATAGACATATACACACATAGATATACACACATAGACACAGTGTGTGTGTGTGTGTCATGGTCTGATTGGGTAGGAGTCATGTCTGTCATATGTTTGAGTGGATGATTGGCTTAGCCTGACTTTAGGGTGAGCCTGCCTAGCATTCAAGATGTCACTTCCAGCCGGAAGGAAGGGGGCTGCTGTTGTTGTTGGCGCGAAGCAACGCCAGAGAGTCGCTGAGACTGGCCTCGGAGAAAACTGCCTAACTAATGAATGAACTGTTGACCGCTTGACCGTGAACCAAACCCCGTAGATATTCGTCGTGTATGTTAGTAGTCGTATGTTCGGTTGCCTCAGCAGCCGTTCCCTTCGCGTTGGGGATCGTTGCCCACAGCATAACAGCCTGTGCTGTCAGGGCCGATTGGAGAGCCGTGTCCGACAGGCTCTGAGGAGAGACGAACCACCGCCCGGGAGGTAACAAGCCTGTGCTAGGTACGGCCTAGCCCTCTTGTTAAAGTCAAGGCAAAACACGCTAACCAACGAGCTCAAACGAGCATTGTTTAATTGTCTGGTTATCTGACTCGTGGTATTGTGAGTCCTAGACAACAACGCTGACTTTAAATATACAGTATATCTCAAAAGTGAGTACACCCTTTAGATTTTTGCAAATATTCTGTTATATCCTTTCAGGGGGTAACATTATCCTACTGAAACTTTGATGTAACTTAAAGTAGTCAGTATGCTGCTTGAATAACAGTATAGATTTATTGTCCTTTGAAAATTACTCAGTACACAGCTGTTAATGTCTAAACAGCTGGCAACAAAAGTGAGTACACCCCATAGTGAACATGTCCTAACTGTGCCCAATGATGTTGTTTTCCCGCCCTGGTGTCATGTGACTCGTTAGTGTTACAAGGATTCAGGTGTAAATGATATGGTAAATATGTAAATGATAGGTGTTTTGGGCACAATTCTCTCTGAATGCTGGACAACATGGCACCTCATGGCAAGGAACTCTCTGAGCGGCTGAAAAAAAGGATTATTGCGCTTCACAAAGATGGCCTTGGCTATAAGAAGATTGCCAACACCCTGAAAATTTGTTGCAGCACAGTGGCTAAGATCATACAGCGGTTTTTCAGTACAGGTTCCACTCGGAACAGGCCTCGCCAGGGTCGACCAAAGAAGTTGAGT
>OMKN01006777.1:1963-16948 GCA_900302345.1 Melanonus zugmayeri | reverse complement strand
CTGGCTTCACTAAAACAGTGAAGTGACAGTCATTTTGATTTGGCAAAATGACTTTAGTGTGTTATATATAGATATATAGACGTTTAGTGTGAGTGCACTTCGTAACCACTAGCAACACAGAGCCTCTTTCACGCATAGTTCCCGGTAAATTACTGGGGTCACCCTTCAGGCGTCGCTAGTGGTTTTCACTGTTCATACATGCAGCTACGCTCTGGAGCATTCGGCGGTAGAAACTTTCCCGGGATCCCTGTTCCCATTCCCCCGTCTATGTTTAAAAATCCTTTTAACTAATGTCCTGTTAAAATGTTTATATACAGATCTTTTCCAAAAAATGAGAATATCATGAAAAGTGTCCAACGTCCTCTTTTCAGATGAGAGTAACGTCTTCCCGACCAAGTATTGATTGACAGGCATGAACATCACTTTTCAGAAGATTGACATTTCTGTTTTGAAAATAGTTTTTTGATTGGTTTGATGTGATATTTAATTTCTTGAAATACTGTTTTGGGGGAAGCCAAACTTATGCAAAGTTAAACAAATAAATACTTGAAATACTTTACTTTGTGTGTAATGAATCTATAATCTATGAAAGTTTCACTTTTTGAAAGGAATTATGGAAAAAAACAAACTTTTCAATGATATTCACATTTTTTGGAAAGGATCTGTATATACACGAGTCATAATGCTAGCCTACATTTTTTCAATCCTGCACCACATTTTAAAACATGGTTAGAAATGCATGAACTTTAAATAAACACATACATATCGCTTTATGAATACAACCCTGTGCTCATACCAGTGCCAGCGTCAGGGGTTTGTCCAGAAGCGTGCAGCGTGGCGGTGGCAGCTGCTCCGCAGGCGGTTGCAGCAGCTGGCGGCGGCCCGTGGTGGTGGCTGGCATCCAGCAGGTGGCCGACGTGAGAGGCCTGCGAGGGTGAGGGTTGTTAGGATCGGGCAACGTGGGAACATTTTCCGACCGGCCACCGTCAGCCCAACAACCGTACAACCGATACAGTCGCACATGTGCGGGGGAGTCCCCCACTCAGTTTACATACTGTATATAACCACGGGTAAGAGAAAATAATAATCATTGAGAGGTAATGTTTCATGAGGCTTCATGTTGGATCCAATGAGAGATCTACAACTAAAAACTGATTGGCGAACGCTCCGCAACGGTAAAAAAACAAAAGAAAGTCTCCAAGGGTGCTTTCACACCCAAGGTGTTCGGTTCGTTTTAAATCGAACCCTGGAGCATTTCCCCTGATAGTACGGTTGTTGGGGTGACTCGTGCGCTTGAAAACGGGGGTCTCGGCGCGCTTCCAAGTGAACTCTGGTTCGGTTCGCTTTAGGTGTGAATATGATCCGACCCAACTAAAGGAAGCGAACTATAAAAACAATGCACTGTGGGTTGAATGTACACTTTTGCCGCAAACTGGAAATAAACATTCAGACAGGCATACGTGAACGTTTGATTAAAATGAGTTGGTCAGACGTGGTGCAAACACACACACTCAACACGCTCTCGTCAGGTGCTCATACTGTTCGCTTTCTTCTATTATTTTTAATTTGTAGGAACACCAAAGCAAAATGAAAAAACCCAAGACCGCAGAGTGCTTATTGTTGACTGTGTGTGCTTTAAGGACATTAGCGTACACAAAAAACCCCACAAATCACAACAGGCAGGGAGATCACACACACCCACTCGCACTGGTGAAAATGATTCTCCGTCGGTAGGCCTACTCGGTGTATTTTCGCTGTTCTGTTAAACTGAATGGTGCCGCATTTGTTCTATATGGCGATAAGCATCACTCACACGTAGGCCTATTTAAAATGTTTAAATCAGTCAAACGCTTCCACCCTTCTTTGATTGTATAAATGTATTATATTAATTACGGTGTATTATATTAGCATATATTATAGTACATTATATAAGGCTAATAGAAGCCTATATTTTCTGTCAAATTGAATGCAGACGCTGAAATGAACGGACAACGGATTTGTTTGTAGAGGCAGTCGGTCATTTAGTGGAAGCGCTGCCTCACCTACCGACAGCGGTGGGAAACCCTGGATGGGACAGCATCCACTAAAGACGTTTTTTATTAATTAATTGTCATTTAGTCAGTGCCCTGTTTTGTGAAAGACTCCTATTCGTGCACACTTTGAATTACGCTTTACAGGTTAATTATTTACCGAGTTAAATTCTCAAGGAGGCATCCCATTAAATTAGAAAAATGAAATGACAAAAATAGGCCCAAAAAACCCACCCGGTGACAGATGTATTTGTCCAATTGCCCAACCCTACTCTACAGGTTAGACTGGTTAGGGGAGGGCTTGAAAAACAACTACACTTTGCTGCACTGTGGTGACTGCAGTATACAGTGCAAGGACTAGTGGTTAGGTCTTGGTTACCATGACGGCCGGCTGGCCGATGATGTGTGGTTGGTAGACCTGTGCAGTTTGGGAAATAACCACGCCGGCCCCAACAGGTGCCGCTAGAAGGAAGGAAATAGTTTGTGTTTACCACCACTGCATGTCTGCATGTCGATTTTACAATCTTTTTTCTTTTTTCTTTTTTTTTTTATCCAAAAAGGAAAAGCTCATGATTTTGTAAACTTTGGACACAAAAGATGATAATTGAAAACTGATAATTGTATTGTGATAGATAACGATACAATAGTGTGGACCTTCACACCCCTTCAAAAAGCAAATTCTATTTCATTAGAATTCCAATGAAGATGAACTTCCTGTTGCCATCGCTTACCTCCAAGTATCCCATTGGCCTGGGAAGAGTCTGCCCCCGCTGCTGGTTGGTAGTAACCCTGGTAGTCCTATCAACAAGCAGTCATACACACCGTTACCACTCATGTATGACCGTGAACACTTTTCTAAAACAGTCAGTCTAAAACCTCCCCGTCGTGGTGATGTGAAGACAAACTGAAGTCTCTCAACTGACCTGAGCCAACGGCGCGTAGCCCTCCTGCAGGTAGCTGTACTCGGACATGGCCTCCGAGCCCTGCTGTGACTAGAGACAGGAACAAGGGTCCGTTTACCGTTCTCCGCTTCATATTCATATTCACGTGAAGCACATCGAGTTGGTTCTGGGAGCAGTTGGGGACCTACCTGAGTGGAGGACCACTGGGCTGCAGCGATAGCCGTGCTGGCCATGGAAAAGGCACTGACCCGGTTCCCGTCGGAAAGCAAAAGGTCCCTGGTGGAACAAGTCGTTTCATTTAACACACTAGTCTGTGAATTAATTGAAATGATTCACAGGCCAAGCCACCACACAAGAGACGCCACAGCGGGCTCAGAACACACGTACTTCCTGGCACTCTTGGCGTAGTCCACGCCGATTGTCTTCCCGTCCAGCTTCAGCGGAGGCTGCAGCCCCTGCAGGATGGTCAGCAACTGAGAAGCTTCCTGGGAAAGAGATTACAAGACTGAATGGGTGTGTTTTTTCTTTTTCTAGTGGCAATTATGGACAATGTAAAAAAAAGGTATATTGATTAGCAGTAATCACACTGTAAATCTTATTAAAGGGTCCCTATTTTACTACCAGGTGGGATGTTGATTAGCCATTACAAGCCATGTCCAAATCGACCCTCTAGTGACATCCCACCTGGTAGTAAATCCCTTTAAAGTGAATGAATGGGTTTAACCTGTGATATCGTACCAAAGGAGAGGAGAGCTGCACAAAGGCAAAGCCTCTGTTCTGTCCCGTCTGCTTGTCTTTGATAAGGCGGATGTTGTTGGGCGTGAGATTGGCGTACGGCGCCAACATTGTCAAGATCGCCTCAACGGCGGTGAGGGGGGCTATGTTTCTGAGGATGATCGCTGCACAAAAAAATATTGCCATTATTAAGGATACTGTGTCCAGCGAGAAATTAAAGACCTCGTTCTTCGGTAGAAGGTGATTGAAGTCAACAATTAACTTACTGTCACCGTAGAAGTCTGGAGTGGGATGGGGTTCTGCGACTCCGGAAGCAACGCTGGCGTCACCCTCTGTTAAGAGAATGACATAATGGACGTGGGGACATTAGCATTGGTTTAGTAGTTGCGGTTTAATTTCCCAATGCATTGGCCTGCATGTTGTGCATCTTTCCATCCTTAAATACATTGTCCTCCGGCCACAGAGGAAAACAATGGAGCTTTTTTCTGATTAAATGTCCTCTTAACACAGTAGTACAGTCTAGCGGCTAGAATGTTCCGACTCCCAGCCGAAAGTTTCAGGGTTCGAGCCCCCCGGCTGTTCTCAGCCTACCGGTAAGCATCCTGGAACAAGATGTCCAGCTCCTTACCCAATTGTGAATGACCTACATCTGCATTTTAAATCTGCATTTCGATAAAGGGCGCTCATTTTAACCGTTTCCCTCTGAAGAAGGCAGACATTAGGTCTAGCACTATGGGCTTTATAGGGTTTGACGCATGCTGCAGCCCAGCACTGTGTCTGAGGATGTCCGGAAGGCTGCAGCCAGTGGCCTCTTGTTTGACAAACTACTTACCGGCTTTGGTTGCTCCACACCTGAAGCACTTCAGCCTCCTCCGGAAATTGTACAGGCCACACTGAAAGTAACCGTTTACATCATTTTTATTGATTATACAGCTAAGGCCCTGAACAGTGCTGCCTTAAGAAAACACTTAATCCAAATTGATGCAGCATACCATACTTACCCGCGATAAGATACCTTACGCTTTTCTACTCATCACCCAAATTAAGTTTAGCGTACTATTAAGGACATTGCATGATATCGCTACACGAAGGCCTAGAATCGAAGGGGATTTTCTGCACAATCACAGACGGGGTAAGGTGGCTATGAAATCAAGCCAGAGCCAGAGTGACTTACAGTGTTACAAAGCCAGTCTTCAAACTTGTTCCGAGGGTTGCTGTACTGCATGTCCACATATTTGCCTTGGATTGTCAGACGTTTCTGCAAGAAGGGGAGAGAATGAAAAAAAATCAGTTTTTGCGGTGGGTCCTTTCCTCTACAGAGCAAGTAGTGATGGAAGGGAGAAGAGGGGGGAGGGAGCCCCTCCTCTCTCAGATAGCCTGCGAGTTAAAGGCAGCCATATGGGTGTGTATGTGTGAATGGTGCATAGATGGCTCTTTTAAAAAGGTGTTTGGGACCCGAATGCCCAGACTGAGCTGGAACAAATGTCATCCTGATGGAATAGTTTGACTGCCTTCTGTAAAACCAGGGATGGGCATCCCGCACCAAACAATAGAACGGGGGAAAATGAAAGGCATAAATTAAAAAAAACAAAAATCTAGGTCTCGGTTAAAGAAAAATGTTGAGGTGGAAGTCTACGTTCAACTCTGCAATGCCACTGACAAGCTCTTGTTACGTTCTCCATGGGGTTTCAGTGATAATATATTGAGTCCTTTGTGGGATGACAATATCATCATCTTTAGAGTTCTGGGAGAAGCAACATGAGTGCTTGTGGCCTTGTATGGAGTTAATTCACCATCCTTTTTTTTATACTGTATTTGCATTTTTTCACAGTGCTTATTCAATGCATTCTGGTTGCTGTTTAGATAACTTTCCATATCCCCAAGGTAAATTCTAGGCTTGGCGATTGTAAAGCAACCTGATTGGTCTCCATCCATCGGGTAGCATCTTGCAAGTGATAAAAGTCCACGAAGGCGAAACCTCGGCTTATACCTAGAGACAGCATTCAAATATAGACGGGAGGCGTGTTAGTCAGAGTCCAAGGGCATATTTTTCAAACTCTTGTCACAAATTGCTTCATGACCCAGGTCCTCTGTTTGGCAAACATTCCCTACCAGTTTGACCATAGCAAGACATCTTGATGAACGTCACTTCTTTATACCACAAAGTGTGGTGCTGGCACTTGATATTTTCCCAAAAGGAATATTCCTGCAGCTTCCTACTTACCCTCTACATCCACAACACATTGGAATAATACGGCCATTTTTTTCCGTTCCTTGTAGAAATAATCCAAAACCATTCTTCTACACTGCTATGGCAAAACAGGTCTACACAGAAGCGGATTGGCCCTATGGGCAGAGACTTGGGAGGGAAGGGATCCGCGGTACACTTGGCCCTCACCTGTCTTTTTCTTCACCAGCCTGATGTCCACTGGCTGTGGGCCCTCCAGGTGGTCTATTGCACCTCGAATCTGGAAACGAACACAGAAATCAAAATGTACTTTTAAAGCATTCAACACACTGCACCGTATTCAAATGAATTCTTAATTTATTCAAATGTGTATTCCAAGACACATTTGAACACTCCAAGCCAAAATAAAAAAGGTAGCCTCCATGATGTACAAGATGGAGAACTGAACTAAATACTTACTTCCTCCTCACTGACGTTATGAGGCAGCCCCCACAGCATGATGGTCTTGCTTTTCCTGTCATCTCCTGAATCTCTACGGTAATCCTGATCAGGATAGTCTCCATCAGAATGATAGCCATCTTCTGATCGGTCGCTGTTCCGCCTTTTTCGCTCTCTCTGGATATACATCCACAGAGAAAGGATGGTTAGGGGGGCAACAGTTTGGAATATAGTTCAATAAAAAATGTAGTGCAAAGAAAAAACAAAACAATGAGGAGTAGGGATGGGAATCAAAAACCGGTTCTTGTTGAGAACCGATTCCCAGTGTTTCAATTCTTTGGAATTTTGCAAACGATTCCCTTATCGATTCCAGTGGGCTCGAATGATGTCACCACGCACGTTGCGTAGCTTACGCAAGATACGCAACGTGTGTCACGACGTCCAGTCCATTGCAGCCGGCAGTAAACATGGCACCCAAGTGGTACAAACGCTCGAAAGTGTGGTTACATTTCACGAGAAAGGATGACAACAGGACAACTTGCAAAGTTATTATTTCATCACCGAGAGGAAATACTAGCAATATGCAGAAACATTTGCGCACACAGCATGCGATAACTTTGAAGGAATGTTGCGTTTTCAATCCGCTCCGGAGTGATTCTCAACACAGCAGCAGCAACATATAAGATACAGATATGCTTATTTTTCTGCAAAAGAATTGTTAATTCTCTTCATAGTTTAAGTTGATGGTTGCACAATGCACAGTTTTGACTTGATTGTATTTGTCACTGGTTGATTGCATGGCTTTTATTTTTGAGTGCTCAGTCAGCTCATATTATCCTTTTAAAAAGGAGAATTTTAAGTTCTATTTGAAAAATGTTGAAGATTTAATTTATTGTTAATTTAAAGAAGAATATTTAATTGACTTGTTTGTTCTCCTTTTTTTACAAATGAGAATCGATAAGAGAATCGATAAAGAACCGAATCGTTTAGCAGAATTGAAAATGGAATTGCAAAAATCTTATCAATTCCCATCCCTAGCAAGGAGTGGGCTACTACCTCTGGACTCTGGTCTCTGGTTCCTCGCCGGTCTCCATCATAGCGATCACCCCGTCTGTCTTCACCCCAGCGCCGCATGTCGTGGTCTCGGTCCTGGTCACGATCTCGTCTCTCGCGCCACTCCGATTCACCGCGTGACTGATCCGAGCCATATCTGCCGCTTCGCTCTGTGCGACTAATCCTATCCAGAAAATCCATGGAGATACAAAAACAATTGTACACTTATTAAACTACCATCAATACATCGATCCATCTCAAATTTACAGCAATCCGTAGAGGCCCTGCAATATTATTATGTTAGGTTCCGTTATCTCAAAATCACAACTTATCTCATCTCGTGATCACGAGATAACAGAAATTGTTTTCTCGTGATCACGAGATAACGTATTCATCTCATGATCACGAGATAACATTGTTTTCTTGTGATCACGAGATAAACAATGATTGTGAAAGCATTAACAATTTAAGCAACATATCTCAATCATTCTGTAACCATGAAGATGTTGCATGAAATTATCCATGAATATAGTAACATAATAACTGAATGACGTCTTAATCGTTAATAGTTTCACAATAATTGCTCATCTCTTATCTCGTGGTCATCAGATAAAACAAGTCGTGATCTCGGAGCCCAAAATAATACTGCACTCTCCCATCACCAAAATGAATGAGTCCTCATCCATTACTACTAGAATCAGATGACCCTTCAGAAGCCTACACGCACTTGGCATGAGATTGATTTGATTTCATCCTCTTTTCATCCACATCATTACATTTGAAATGAAAGACGAAAAGACAATTTCGACAATATTGTTGCAAGATGGTGGCGAGAGAATAAACCAACTTCACCTAGAGCCAAATAAATAATTGTACCTCGATATATAAATCATCCTAGAAATGGATGAGGCTAGTTAATATGTTATAACAAAAAGGTTCATATGTTATAATAAAAGGTTCATATGTTATAATCAAAGGAAAACAAGGCGTGTGTTTTACTCACCGCTTGTCGCCCCCCATGTCTCAACAGCTGCACCAATAACGACCTTAAGGAAACAAAACCAGTATGTAAACAATGAGCACAACCAAATAGTTATATTTAATAGTTAATAGTTTAATAGTTAATAAAAAGCGTCTGAAAAATACCAAACGCTACCCAGCTCATAAACAACCAAAAGGTAGGCGTTATATCCAACACCTTCAAAAAAACACAACTCCGTTCACTTTTGTAGCACGACCTCGTAGCGTAAAAAAACCCTGAGTTAAAAGGAATCAAACTCACGTATTAATGGAGGACGTGTTTCACCGCGCTGATCGTGTTAAGATAAGGATGATACGCAGCTTTTCAATTCGATTACTAGCGCAAACGTAGCCGACATCCAGGCCTAAATTCTCGCCAGTTCAAGGACTCGCCCAAACCAACCCCCTGGACGCCGTGCGATCCCCTTCTTTATCCCAACATGCACCGGGACGCGCCGAGGTGCATGCTGGGTATTTCAGCTCCAGCGTCAGGAGGTCGTGGAGCTCCATGGCTGGGAGGTTGATTTCTAATATATGGGGATCGACTATGTTTCACGTACATATATTTAATAAAACTAGGATATTTTAAGTTTGTAATTATTTAAAACATTAAACAATTATCAAAATCATTTACACTTTTCAGATTGAAATGTAGGCCTACCACATTTTCAATAGGCTTCCATTAGACACAGTTTTTAGTCTGGATATAATTTGCTATAATATATATATATGATATAATTTGAATCTTGAATAAATAAAACCCACCAAGCCACATTCGATTGCGCTGAAGATGAGCGCAGGAATATTAATGACCATACATTCCCACTAGGGGTCTTCATCCGGGGGGTCTCTGTGACCGTGTTGAACGGTAATTTGATGGGCAAATTGACAACATGGCCTATATATATTTATTTCATAACATATATATAAAACAAGGGTCTGGGCCCAACTTCACAAAATGACTAGATAAGTAGGCCGACCACTTTTATTCTAGTGCTTTACAGTTGCACATTTCTGAACACAAAAACGTGAAAAGCAAACAAAACAAAAACACCACAATACGGACTAACAACATGGTCTATTTTGTATGTTCATATAATAAACATAACAAGAAAAAGGTAATTTTGTTCCCTTTATTACAGCATTAAACCCAATTTTTAAATCACCAACAATTCACTCTACAAGCAGGTCATAAGGCTGAATACACAACTAGTAAAGCATGGCACAGGGATGTCATCTATGTATTACCCTTTTGTATTAATGAAATAGTATAGAACAGAGGTGGCACTAAGTTGTGTTAAAATCTGCTTAAATATTAAGATGCATAATATTGTATAGAAACAAAGGAAAAAACAGAAGGATTTGTCACAACATTAAGAGGGGACAAATAACGCTCACACATACACACCATACTCATGTATTATATAAAAACCGGACAACTAAACATATCGACATGGTCCCAAAATGAACATGACTTTCCAAGACATTGAATGCAAAAATGTTGAATGGTGGGGAAGGGGGTAGGTGATGCTTTGATGGCCACATCCCGCGAGGTTTCTAGGTTAACGTCTCTCCTTTTGTGACCTGTATTGGGAGAAACAAGAAACAAGTTTGATTACTGGGCTCATTCATGCGGTTCGCTGATGCTGTTAAAACGATAAATGGACGATCCGTGTGTACGTACTCTCGCCTCGATGTACTCGATCCGCCTCTCCAACGCCGTCAGTTTCTCGTTGAGCGTGGCCAACCGGGACCGACAAGACATGTCTGTAACAACATCGCAACACAGCAGGCGTTATGTGATGGAGACCTACGTGATGGAGGTCTACGTGACCACAGCGACGTCACCGCGGTGTCCATCCGCGTTCACTGTGACAGTAACCCGAAAAGCTATACTCGAGAAAACAAGGGATAGCGTCCCCAAATCTAACGCTTTCCACGAAGCGTCGAAAGTCGATCGCAGAAACACGACCATGAGTCGAACACGACGATATAAATAACAATATATAATATCGGGAGTGGCCGTAAACATCGCCTTCATCTCACGCTAGCCGAGTTAGCCGCGTTAGCTGTGCGGAGTCCGGCTACGGCAACAACACAACCCCAACTATTACACCGATTAACACCCGAGATTCTGAACACTATTTGAAAGCGTGTTGGATGTTATTTACCAAATGAATTCAGAAAGTCGGCGATTTTCTTGATACTGCTTGTTATGACTTCTATGTATTCTCGATTTGCCCAATCTTGGTGGATCTCTCGTTGCACCGGATCCTCCTGCCCCGCCATATTGCTTTGATTCCGACCGACTACTGTCGGCGCTCCCGGAAACCCGCCGACTGGGGGCGCCGGCGACACTTTATATACGCTCATCTAGCGACACTTTATATACGTTACTCCCGTGTTTTCACAAAACAACCCACAGACAGCTGTATCTATCTTTCTAGCTTTAAAAACGCTCACAGATTAAAAGCACACACTATAGTAGTAAATAATAACGGCGATTGTATTGTTTTCTAAAGCCTTCGCGGTAACACGACCCACCTATTGTAGCGAGACAATGGTATCTTCCAGGAAGCGGGTTCAAGTGATCCAACGGTCTGTTATAAGTTACAAGCATGTGTACTCCATGGATGTATTAAGTTGGCCAATTCAAAGGAAATCTAGAACAAAATCGACGTTTTAACCACTGCAATTATTTTAGACTTCTAGTTCGACGTTCGAGCTAGTTAACTTACTAGCATAGGTATCTCATCAGTTATGTCAGAATGGGGATTTGTCTGTATAATACTTACTAGTGTTCTGGGAGCCATAGTTTGGTTCGTTTTGTACCTGAGACATGTCTCCGAGATTAACATACAGTCTGGCTGTCCTCCAATCAAGAACATTACACTTGCCTATAAATTCAAGGAGGGACCATACAGAAACTGGGAACAAGTTGTGATGGAGTGTAGGAGTATTGAATCTAAGGTGGCCAATATTCGGGTATTATACGATGATCCTACAAAGGTAAACGTGCATATCCCTTCTTTCACGATGCAATCAGTAAATCTGCTGTGTTGCGTTTGTACGAGCTACGTTGTACTTTCGAGATATTCCTTTATTATGTTTTCAGTCGACCACTAGATGGTGGTAGAACCATATTCCATAAACCTGAACTCGGTTCATTTCAAGTTGTCTGTTTGATTTGTGTACTAACCTCTTACTAACTGTTGATGCGTTTTCCCTGTTTGCATCATTTGCTTGTTTGTGGACGGGTTGAATGAGTTCTCTCCCTCTATCTGTGCTCCACCATCTGGGTGGTTGTGCTGTTTTTCTAGATCCAGCAACATCTGTAGGATTTTATTTAAAAATGTTTTTCTAATTGCTTGATTCTCCAAACATTGGTTTATGGTTTGCATGGCAAAATATATGTCCCATATTGAATGTTTGCCAAATGAATTATATTAAATGCAGATTTGTTTGTAAAATGCACCATAGTGACTGTGAGGCCAAAGCAGGGGCCTGCTTTATTATCTGTCATGTGAAAGGGCCCTGTTAACTAGTCTTTAGGCCCCATCATTTCAGTTGATGCCATGGTGCATACTGCTCAACAAATTTGCACCAAATAAACTAATGTACACTCAACACAGCATAATTTGTGTTGGTCCTAAGTAATTAAATTAATCTTCTAGGGCGACACCCAACTGTTAATAAACAGTTGGAAGGGGAGAGACCATCTTATAGCCCACAGGCCTTGTCTACTATGTGAAATATGCAGTAGGCTAATTTTCTAACTGTGCATTGCATAACGACCGATGGATGTGCACAACAACGAAGGAATGTAATCGGAGTTGAATGGCTCTCTTTCTTGCCCCACTTGCAAACCCTTTTGTTTTGAACTATCCCCCTTTTCCCAAAGCCTGCAATTAGGCTAACCATGGGTTCTTGCTCTTCTGCACACACTCAGAGCTAAGTTCTGATCCAAGTTCGACTAATTGGCTTAATGATCCCAGCTCGTTAGAGTCCCAGCTCCAGGATGCCTTCCAGCCCCCAACGTTACAATCAGAGCCTGTCTTCAGACAAAGCCATTGGTATTTGGTGTTAAAATAATGTCCATTATTTAATTGTTGTTTTTTATTTTTAGCAGGGAGACAAATTGACATATATTTTTATAATTAATAATTGTCTCACTGGAGAAACAAGACATGTGCAAAAGCTTGAGTAGTAGACCCTCATATGGTTGCCATGGATACAGGGCTGGTTCTAGCTCTTCCTCTGGCTTCAAACAGCAAGCGTGGATTACAGACCCCACTCACTGCACCCTCATCCTGGACAGCTCTTCACACTTTAAACGCTGGGCGGGGTTACTTCATTTCCCAGTGTACTCCCCACCCTAGTACCATGTGTGTGTTTTTTCATCTTTCATTAGTATGAGGGAGGCACCGTATGAGGAAAGTGGGACAGGTTGTGAATCAATAAGGTTGAAAAAAAACAAGAGGTGCTGCTCAGCGCCTTCAAGGAGGCTTTTTCGTCCAGGGTCAGATTGTTGAGGCCCTTTGGACCAAAACAGTCAAAAGTGAGGAGTTCTGTGACAACCGGCGGTACGCTGGTGGAATCAGAATGACTCATTTCTCCACACAACCATCTCTCTGCTGATTGTATGTGTTGGCCACCATAGTGCTGTCAAAATGTCAGCTGGACCAAGGGCAGGTCAGGTGGCATCAGTGAAAACTTGGTGATGATGTGTCTGAATTGTAACCGCCATTCCCAATTTATTTATCCACAAAGAAGTTTCAGTTCAGTTCAGTCGACCATGTTTAGTTGTGGATAGAATATATGATGTTCACTTTCACTTCTACTCTATTGTTTTGGAAATTTGGGAGGCCATGATAAGGGTCTGAGTGCTCCATCCATTGTGGCTGGAGGGCTCTCATCAGCCGAGTGATGGGGCTTGTAAAACTCATCCCTTGTTGTGATGGAAACTTAATTTTGCGCTGTTAGCTATATATATAAAAAACGGGTTGATTTGGTAATGAAATTAATACAAACAGTTTATTTTAATATACAACTGAAATGTAACAATGATTGAAATCCATAAACTCAAGTTATCTCAATTACATGTGTGTGGCATCCACTGTGATGCGCAGAACATAAATCAGAGGCTATTATGCATGCTGAACACCCTGCTTCACTCAGACGTCTAATATGCATGCAGTACGTATTACAAAAGTCCTCTGAAGTTGTTGGCGTTGCACACTTGCCTTGGCAAGATGGAACGAAAGTCAGGTAATCCGTAGCAAATTCAAATTTCCACACTGGGATTTTTTTCCCCCCGCTCTTGAGGAAATTAAATTTGCAACCTTTTGTGCACGCATGCACATCCCCTTACACGTTGGCCCATATCGCTCCCTTAAAGGGACTACAATATCAAAGTACAGTTGAAGCTTGAAAATGACAATGGACAATTCGCAGTGAGTCATTACCGACGTGTTTGTGAAATGCAGGCGGTAAATAAGGTTTCAGCCAGTTACAGCTCATAGCGTGGGATGGGTAATGTAATGTAAAAAAACCTAACAAAACAAGACACATGAAGGAAGAACAACACTGCCATCATCCCCCTGAAGGACACGAGAGCGGACCACAGTGAAGGAGACTTTCCGGAGAATTGTAGTGTTGGAAGTTATTTTTATAATGGCCATTCGAATTGGGGTGAAATGTAACGGTTGTTGAGCTGCCAAATGCTCCAATGAAGTGGAGTAGTGGTCCGCCTCTCACACTAATGAGAATATGTCTCTTAAACTTTGGCATTGAAAATCATTTATTTTCGTCTGAGGTGTTTGTTAGATTTGTATAATATGCAACATATCACTCTTTGGTAGAGCCTAGTCTAGTTGGATTTTCTTTTTGCATTGAAGAAGATTGGGTGGAATAGCTAAATATAATGTGCAAGTCTTAATGTTTTTATCCATATTCTTTACGTAGGCCCTACTGGTTTTTAATAGAGGGAAGGCATAGTAATGAAGACTTTGTCATGATGTCTCTTGTTCTGGATGCTCTGTGTATTATTGTATCATAATGAAAAATAGCAACATTTTATCCAGTCTATGGTTATGTGTCTACAGACAGCATAGCCTATACTATACCTAGTTACCACAATGCAATTGAAATATTATAACATAACATAGTCTACTGTTTATATATATATTACTTCAATGGCAAATAAACCTCCTTTTGTTCCCCTATGAGTCGACTGCTCTCCCCTTTGCCCTCCCCCCAGTTCTTATCATACAGTGTCCTTGGGTATCTTGAAGTTATTATTATTATTATTCTTTTCTTTCAGTCTCAACATGTGAACATCTATCTCTCTGTCTGTCTAGGCAGAGGGCGGCCGCTATGCTGTGGGCAGTATACTGAGTGAGGGAGGCATCAGGAGCAGCGAGGAGCTGGAGCAGCGCTTCCACAAGGCTGGCTTCCACTTGTGCTCCTTCCCTGAAGTCACGCACGCCGTCACTACCTCCTGCCCCCACGGTACACCTCTATCAGTCCTGCTTGGGGCGAGACGAATGTACACACGACTAGAAGACTACATCAAGGTAGTTATTCAAAGTAATTTTTTGATGTCAACCCCCCCCCCCCC
>OMKN01006773.1:9077-21906 GCA_900302345.1 Melanonus zugmayeri | reverse complement strand
TTTTTTGTCTCTCATCCTTTATGTTCGTCTTTCATCTCTTTCTTCTGATGGATGGTGTTCTCTTCCTCCCACTCTGTTTACACCAGCGTTATATTTATCTGGCTCTCACTCTGTCCATCTCTTTCTCTCTCTCTCTCTCTGTCCATCTCTCTCTCTCTCTCTCTCACTCATTCTCTCTCTCTCACTCTCTCTCACTCATTCTCTCTCTCTCTCTCTGTCACTCTGTCCATCTCTTACTCTCTCTCTGTCTATCTCTCATTCATTATCTCTCTCTCTGTCTCTCTCTCCCCCCCCCTCTCTCTGTGTCTCTCTGTCTCTCTGTCTCCGTCTATCAATTCAATGTTTTCTGTAAGGGCCTGAAGAACACAGAGAACCTCTATCAGAGAGACACTTAAATAGTACCACAGTTGTCACGGTTGTTTCAGAATCCAGACCCAAATGCAGACCAAACCAGGGAGATAGAGTAACAAGGGTTTATTTCTACAGACAGGGTAATATACTGAATGATACGAGGGGGATCGCTGGGAGCCAGGGCAAGGCGGGGAACAGCGGGGACCAAGGCAGGCAGGGTTGCCGAAGCGGGGAAGTCCGGGAGTTGGGTTGTTGTCGGGAGGGACAACACGAGGAGAGAATCGTACAGGGGAAACACTACGGACAGAAACGAGACGTCAGACATGGGAAACAAAACATGAAACATACACGAGATAACAAAGCTAGGCTTAAAGATCATCAAGGTGGCCGAGAGAATCAATACCACGGGATAAGGCGGAATAATCTGGCGACGAATGGCTGGTAGTCCGGGGTATAAGTACTGCAGTGGTGATGAATGATGAATCGCAGGTGAGTAGCGGAGGCAGGCCCAGAAGCCAAGGCCACGCCCACACACACACACACACACACACACACACGCACAGACGACATAGAACCAAAAACATAGAACAAACACACAAACATAGAAAACAGAACGTAGAACCGACAGGGGAGGGAAAAAACATAAGGAAACGGGCAGGACTGTGACAACGGTGTCGGTTTTTTGAGTGATTTTACTGGTGTGAGTGGTGTCAAGAATGGCTGTGGAGATCTTATTAACATTTTCAATGAGCTCAGCTGGGTTTTTTTTTTCAGGGTTTTGAAAAGGATCCAATTTTGGATGTAGTGCAATAGCTCTGAAAACTCACGTAGGAACAAGGTGTTAATCTTGAGTGGCCTATAAATAAAGAGTATTTTACAGGGGTTGACTCAGTCAAGGACAAGGTGGCTGATTGGTTAAGCCAAGAAGTCTCTGTTATGCCTGAATGAAATCATGGAGAATAAAGGTGTTATTACAGAGGGATCTAGCATTTATGAGCCCAAACCTAGTGGGTATGTTCAAGGCGGAGTGTATAGGTGGTAATGGTTGAATAGCAATTAAATTTTCGTGGTTTATACTAGAATGAACCGAGGTAGCAGGCTAGTCATGTGACAAATGAAAGTAAGGGTCGGGCAGTCTGTTGGTAATATGAACAGGAATGGGAGTAACATCAATGTGATCATTGGGGCAGTAGGGGGAGCTAGTGCTGGAAACAGTAGGCTGTGATGTGTGTGTCGAGGAGGAGGGAGATTCCGGTGTGTAAAAAGTTAGTCAGCTACGTGGGGCCCAGAGCACTGTGTGCTTGATGTTCGCAGCTAGCGCTCGTGAGCCCAGATTATTCGGGTGTAGTCCATCTCTCCTGAAGAAAGGCACACGATTCCAAATTTTTAGCCCTGCATTCGGCCTGAAGCCAGTTGTGAAGGCTAAAGATTCTGCCGAAGCGACTGGCACCGCGGGACAGCGGGGCAGTCGGCCCAGAGTTGAAGGCAGGTATACCAGTCTTATTGAGAAAGTTAAAAAGGTTGTTGAAGTAGACCTTACTCCGACTGCTGACAGACTGTGTCGTTCGTTCCTACATGAATAATACATCGATTTATGGTGGTGGGGAGTGAAGGGAGAAGACTCTGGAGCTCTTTGACCAGCTGATGTAACGGGGTTCCTGAGATGACTAACATATTGTCTGCCTTGACCACTTGTCCGACCACCCTCAGACTGCCTCTTGAGCTGGTTGTGTTCCCAGATCCACAGCTGAACATCTGCGTTGACCATCCGGAGGAACTTCTCATAGAGCTCATTGAGCCATGTGTAAAGTTATTTGGGGGTTTCTTCTGTTAAGACCTTCATTGCTCATAACTTCAGTCTATCGGTCTCACTGTGAATTTCATATTTTGCCAAAATGGCTGCTTTTACCTTTTCATAGCATACAGTGTCCTCAATGTCCATAGCTATGTAGGCCGCTCTAGCTTTTCCCATTAGAAGAGGGACTAAGTAGATTGCCCACTCTGCTATAGGACACTGGCTCACTGTCGCAGTGTTCAAACACCGTAAGAAAATGTTCAATGTCTTCTTCTTCCATGAAGTGCTGCATTTTTGGGCCTCTCCAGCCAGACAGCTGGCCCTGCTGGATCCTTGGTGGACCTGGCTCCACCACCACTGCAGCACTGCTCTTCCAGGAAAAGCTGGAACCGGATTTGCCACCTGGTTCACTGCCGCTGGGGTCACCGCATGGACCCCCGCCAGACCACTGCAGCCTCCTGGATCACCACTGCTGGATTTACTGATTTGGATCATCCTTGTCTCCTGGTCTGCTGGGACTGGAGCTGCCACTTGAACCCGCTCCATCCTGTCCTTCGCGACCTCCTCTCGCATCTGCTTAAATTGGTGCGCCACATACCAAACTCTCTCGACTCTGGCCTTCTTCCCTGGGGCACTTGATTGGCCCCACCTTCCGCACTATCTTCCAGGCTGCAATCTTGCTGATTTTTTCGCAGCATACTATTCCCTCGTTGTCCACTGGTCCCGAATACCACTGCCACCAAAATGTCACAAAGTACCGTGGAGGTTGAGCAGGTGTTGAAGTGGCTTTTTAACGGTGTATTTAAAAGGGTGCAGCAGATTACACATAAACGATACTACACACATAACTAACATAACATAACATAAAGGTTGTTACCAGCATGTAACCCTGGGCATAGCTACCCACAAGACTAGCATCTAGCATTCTATTAAATTATCCTGAACACTGACATAGACCAGGCTTAAATAGGCTATTCACCCATAAGCCAAACCAAAATCATATAAGAATCAATTAATAACAGTAATATACTTACACAGTCAAAACTGACAAATAATATATAATATATAATTACTAGATGACATAAATCTACTATTCTTCAATTCAATCAGCATGACCTACATGTAATACACAATTGTCCCACAATAGAAAATACCCCTTTACCTGAAATTACAATGGCCTGATCCGGCGCGATCACGTGACATAAATACGAACTGTGGTGAGTATGAATGACTGAAGTTGAGTTATTAGTGATTACTGATTACTGCTAGTGGTTACCGAAAGCTATGGTTGAACATGAATAATGCCTATAATGAAACATGTACAGAAATGACCACAGATGTACAGTAGTCACAATGCCCTTACTTAAACTGTAAATTGTGTCGGCTACAAATAAACAGTGAGTTGAGTGATCTTTGACTTGTGTGATTATTGCAGTGACATTTTGAGAAAGTGCTTGGTGACCAGGTAGTAAATAGTGAACAGAGAATACAACATACTACAATGTACACACATACATATGTACACGCAATGCACACTAGTGTCTCTCAGCTTTCATGCTGTAGAGCTGTCAGCTGTCAGTGCTGACGATGGCATAGCGCCCCTTCACAGGAGCATAATCTAGTGAACTATTTATACCGTAAAATGAAATAGGTATTAGAAGGTGTTAATAGTCGCTTAGCAACAGAGCAAGTAGCAGTGCTTTCAACATGTGTATGTACTTATGTTAGTTTGTTTCTGTATATCTTGAGACGGGTGTGGGGGTGGGGGGCATGGGAAAGACATGCAGGAAACAGATGAGACAAGATTAGTTTATATAGATTAACTTTAATAAGCAAGGGGGTTTCTTCTTTTTACGAAGACATTACGGTCCTATGTAGCCTACGGTCATTTTGATTTCTCAGAGGTCCTTTGCATATTGAATTAAATCATGTGAAACAGAGCCAGCACAAGTAGAAAGAGGCATCCTCTTTCAGCAAGCAGTGTCATCATTTTAGGTCTTCATACAGTACACACACAGTCCAACCACGCCCCCATCACCCACAGTGTCCCGCAGGACTCTGTCCTAGGCCCCCTCTTATTCATCATTTACCCTCAGATGAATCATGAACCACCACAACATTAATTTCCACTGCTATGCTGATGGTACTAGTTTAATATTTAGGTGCAAAAAATAAAATGTATTATTATTATTATTATTATTATTATTATTACAAAATTCACAGATGTACTCAGTTCTTATTGACAATAAATGCAGGGTGGTTTTTTGTGTGCTGATTTAGATTAAAATTATTTAAATTGCATTTCAAAGAGTATGTTAAAGAAATCTGAAAGAAAAAAAGAAAACGTCCCTTCTGAGACTTGTACTTTTAGAGGCTGTTTGAATGATAATTTAATTATTATGTTTTATTTATTATTTCTATTCTGTCATCCTCTTTGGTTGAAATATATAAAATGTCATATCATAATTAGCTCAAGCAAGCAAAATATAAGAGCATAAGTAATGATTCTGTTAATAATAAATGAACACTAGTTTCCAGCAGTTGATTGGAAACCACATGTATAATTAAGATAGTAGATAAGATAGTAAGGTATTATTGCTAGCGCTTCTATGCGAGTTGTTTTGATCCGTTTTTTCTTTTTTTTCAAGTGGCCTCTCCTCTGGCTTCTCTGTCACAGCAGAAGTTCAAATCGAAGTGCAGGAGGGAGAGGGAGATAAAGTGAGAAGGAGGGAGGGAGAGGGTGGAGCTCAACATGCAAACGGTGTCATTGTCCATTACTCTCCCTCATCGACTTTCTCTCACTTCTCCCCTCCCCTCTGTTTCTCTCCCTCTTTCTTTCCCCCTCCCTCCTCTATTGTGTTGTTAACATTGACGTCTGAGTTTATGTGACAGGGGCCAGGGGATCGTGTCAATATGCTCAGCCCCTGCTCCATCACCACCCACACCCACCACCCTAACATACCCACCCACATCACCACCTCTAGACAATAACAGCTACCTGGGTCTCCCCATACCACACAGGGCCTCCCCACCACTCATTTAAATAGGGACACCCTTCCTGGTTCTGCACTTTGTCTAAAAACAGTGGTTCATACTTGGGTCCAATGATGGGTCGCATCATTGGACCCAATTGGGTCCCAATTGGGCCCATCATTGGGTCACAGCAGGGGATCAAGTGGACAGCCACAATAACCATTTTTGTAAATATTTTATTCGATATGTATATCGTCATGCCTTGTCTATTTCATTAGTATTTAATTCATTATGGAATACTAAAAGGGAATTCTGTATTGAAGAACAATATACAGAGAGAAATGTTAATTGTCTCACTTTTTTTACATAGTAATTAGAATATATTGCTTATTTTACTGCACAACATATTTGGTGGATCCTAGGGCCAAAAGTACCTCCACAGGCGGGTGAAGTATGGCAACCCCTGGTGTAAAAACAACCCCACAAGGGTTGCAAAAAACACAGGCATTTAAGCACACTCCTCATACATGACATTGTATGTGTCCTGAGGAGTTCAAAATGAATGGCACTCAGTGAGACAAAGCCTTCTAGGACACCACAAGGTCACCAAAACACACACACACACGTATGTTCCAGGGGAGTAGAAGCGTAGGCCACTCACTGAGGCTTGGCTGTTGTCACTGGCTCGCCTCATGTCATTCCCAATGTGAAATCACAGGGTTCAGGGGGATCGGGATTGACAATGTGGTCAGACAACCAGCGGTGTGTCAGAGGCCCCTCTTGTACTTCTGGAGCTATCTTTGTCCAAGGGTGGTAGTGGTGATCGAACAACCAAATAAGAGGTTGGGTACTCAAGTCCAATTCAGTTATCCTGCAATTTTCAGTAATTGACTTCTATTTCCTAATTTAGCAGACACTTTTATCCAAGTTAATTCAGATACATGTCATTAAGGAGCAGGCAGGGGTGAGGCATCTTGCACCCCCCCAGTAATGATAGAGATAAAAAATAATGATCAGAAATAAAAGGTCGTACGGAACCCTTAGAGGCAGTTAGATAACTGAAACGTAAACACTTTTTTAGCAATTCATGGCACAGTTTCATTGACATGCTGCTTTTTTGTTTCATTTCATTTCTAATTACGTTTATTGTTCTTCTGAGGCAAACGCCAAAAGAGCTAGCGGTGCCGATATGAGAGTAGTGCAACCGTGCTGGTGATTACAAAACAACAGTGTGTAGCACACCTAAAATGTGTGTGTGTGTGGGGGGGGGGGCACTTGATTTAGGTGAGCAGTAAGCACAGCAGCTTGCAGGGCTTGGGGCCCCAGTGTTGTGCGATGGAGATGGGTTCTCATCTATCTGCATGGGGGGGTGAATTAATGACATAATCCAACAGTTACAACTGTTCTCATTTAGAGCTTTACTGCCTAGTTATGGCATCTGCTTCCTCACCGGGAAAACTCCCTTTTTCTCTCACTGTATCTCTGTCTCTCGATCACACAGACACACAGAAAAAAATGAATAAATGCAATAAAATAAATATATAATATTTTGACGGGGAGCGCTAGCAGTGCCAAAGGCCTGGGATTTGAAGGAGCTTGCTGATTTGTGTTTGGTAATCCCAACTGTAAGTCCTCTTATGACTGTCACTGTGTTGATGCTAAATGAGGAGAGCAGAGAGAGGAGGGGGAGGGCGGGGTAATGTGTAATTACTCTAAATCTTTATTTCATTTGGAGGAAATTAGCATGCATAACATTGTGACCTTGGCACGCACTTGCCTTCTCGTTGCAGATGCGAAATGGACCAATATTTACTTTGTGGTTAAGAGATTTAGCCATGCCCCGGCTGACTGCAAACCATGGAAAATGAACCGTTTATAAAATGCTATACTACAGTTTAATCGCAAGGCTTAAGATCTTTAATTGTATCATATTATTGACTCGCAACGGGTCTTCATGAAGCCACCAGAGAGTGTATTGTAGAGGTGTCTTTTTATACATGCTGACAATGTTGGATATTGAAGCCACTGATGAATACAAAGATGTGCAGGGCGTTACCAGTAAATATACTATATACTATGCTATATTTCTATCACATGATTCAACCCAAATGATGAGATGAAGGGAACAATCTGAGGGAAAGCAAGTGACTTCAGTAAAAATACTTTTTGGTTGATATTTTGAACATCACACTCTTAAACACATCAAGCACACAGTGCTCTGGGCCCCACGTAGCTGACTCACTTTTTACACACCGGAATCTCCCTCCTCCTTAACAATCACATCACAGCCTACTGTTTCCAGCGCTAGCCCCCCCTACTGCCCCAATGATCACATTGCTGTTACTCCCATTCCTGTTCATATTACCAACAGACTGCCTGACCCTTCCTTTCATTTGTCACGTGACCAGCCTGGTAAACCACGGAAATGTAATTGCTATTCAACCATTACCACCTATACCTGTAGAGAGGTGGGTAGTAACAAGTTACATTTACTCCATTACATTTACTTGGGTAACATTTTGAAAAAAATGTACTTCTAAGAGTAGTTCTACTGCACCATACTTTTTTATTTTACTTGAGTAGATTTGTGAAGAAGAAACGCTACTCTTACTCCGCTACATTGGGCAACACTCGACTCGTTACTTTTTTTTTTACCATTTATTATACACATTAGATATGCTTTATTTTTGCCAGAGAGATGCCGCCAGTGGATTCACCACATGACTGTGTTTGACCAATCAGACGTAGCAACAATAATCGCATGACTACGTTTAACCAATTAGACGTAGCCACGCCCATGCAGTCACATGACCACACAAACTGGCGGGCATAGCGGCACAAACTTCACACATGAACACATGAAAAATGGCAGAGGCAACCGCCTCCAATGCTAAAACTGAAGAGGATGAACACCCCTGGCCTCATATACAAAGCATGTTTCGCTTACACACAGCACAAAAGAACAGCTATATAATGCGGTGTCTTCTGTGTCTGCCAACAAACAAACCAACATTTTGGCATCCAAAAACTCAACATCTAACCTGAGGAAACATGTCGTGGTACGTTTTACCTAAATTCCTTTTTTGCTGTGATTAGGCGGATGTTAGTCTTGTTAGGTTACAGAATCCCAGTCTTAAAAAGGAGTCTTTCATAGTCTTTCCTTTAGTGTTTGTAAACATTTCGTTAAATGGTGCCATAAGCTAAGCAGACCACAATACATTTTCTATGGAGGAATGAATTAGCATTAGCTAGTCCCCCCAGGATTCCGTGGAGAAAAATCCAAAATCCTAATTAAAAAACAAACCTTACCTACAACTTTTTTTAATAACTTGACCAGTTATTAACCCTCTGGGGTCAACAATGTCGCCGGCGACATGTCTATTCGGTTAGCGCTGCGCCATTTCAACGCGGGCTCCGGTGCGATCGTAACCCTTTCAGAAGCTTTGTTATCCAGCCTAGAACAGCAGGGTCTTTTGGGGGACTTTGCCAAATGAATCCATAACGATAAATCCAACACTGAATGTCTTCTGTGATTATTTATCCATTTTTCTGTGTTGTAAACAGTCATTGTTGTTAGCGGATGTCATGTGAGCCTCACTCAGCCGATAGCTGGGCGGTGTGAGCCCCAGGGAGTCTGGGAAATGTAGTTTATACATCTAGTTACACTCACTATGGAGCTTCCGTCCGCATCATAGCACGGAGACGGCCCTTTTAGAAGTAGTAAATAATTTACTTCTAAACGCAGATTCAGGTGAAAGCTCATTCCTAGTCCTTCTTGATATCAGCACAGCATTCGATACAATTGACCACTCTATACTAATTAACAGACTTGAAAGTTGCATTTCTGCTACTGCCTGGGACTGGTTTGCTTCTTACCTGGCAAACAGAACTTTTTCCGTCTCAATAGGTGAATTCATGTCCTCATCAGTTACACTAAAATGTGGTATACCCCAAGGTTCGATCCTTAGTCCTCTTGGTCAAATTATTCAAAACCACAATATATCTTGTCATGTAAAGAAATCAGTCAAGACATGTTTTTATCAATTAAGGAATATCTCCAAAATCAGAAATGTATTGTCTTTTGAAGATAGAGAACATTTGACATGCATTTGTGCCATCACGCACAGACTACTGCAACTCGCTGTATAGTTGCCTGGGGCGGAAAACTATGGTTCGACTTGAAAAGATGTAAAACGTAGCCGCCAGGCTGTTAACGGGGACAAATAGGAGAGAACATATTACCACTGTTCTAGAATCCTTGCACTGGCTCCCAGTCGCTTTTACAGTTGATTTTACAATTGTACTAGTTACTTTTAAAGCATTAAATGGTTTAGCACCTGCCTATATAGCTGAGCTTCTCACCCCTTATTTACCCGGACACCTAGCTCCTCAAATCAGAATTCGTTGGCTGTTCCAGAGTCTAGGCTAAAGACGAAAGGTGACCCTGTGCCTTTTCGGTGGTAGCGCCTAGACTCTGGAACACTCAACTTAAGAACTGCAAACTCAGTGTCCATTTTCAAAAATAACCTGAAAACTCACTTTTACAGACTAGCTTTACTTAAACTTTTTATTTTTAGGGTTAACCATTTATTTTATTTTTCTTATTTTTTATAATATCTTGTATTTGTCAGGATCGTGTAGACGGACACAACAACTCTGACATGGAGCATGGGGCAACGAACCGACAAAAGACAAGGGAAACAAACCAACATATAAAGCCAGGACTAATGGGAAACGAGGTGCAGGTGGGGACACGAACCAGGAAACACGGGTGAGAAAGACACAACGAGGACATCTAGTGGACAGGTGAGGAAACTACAACAAAATACAAAACAGAAACACACGCAGAGCGTGACCATGACAGTATTTCTTGTTCTTGTTCCTCTGTTTTATATTGTCTTGTATTTTATATTATTATTGTTACTACAATTTATTTATTCTTATTCCCATTATTTTTGCCTTGTCTGTCAAGCACTTTTTATCCCTGTATTAGAAAGGTGCTATAAGATTATTATTATTATTATTATTATTATCATTATTTTATATTAAAACACATGTAAACATGACAACCAGAACAGGAGTGCTCAGTGACAAAAAGGAGGTTGAGGTGTTTCAGCACAGATGATAATGCTGTTCACGTGCATATTTGTTGTTTTTTTTCGAATGAGATAACCTTCAATATGAATATCCTTATGCACTTTGATATACAATAGACTACAAACCACAAGATGAAGTGAAACACCTAAAGAATTCCCCATGAAAAGAAACGACTAGCAATTACTTTTTTTTAGATTCATATTTTTATTGATTTCAGGAAACATTAACAAAGGAAATTCATGTAGCATACGCCTCATCAAACAACAAAACATACGTTCTTCATACGTACGTGGATTTTCAACTGAAAACAACTTTCACATGCACTTGACACATACATGTGTCAAGTGCAGACACACCAATGCAAATAAGAAAGAAAATATGTATGAGAATAATATATAATCTAAGGGCGTGTTCACACCAGAGCTGTTTGGTCCGCTTTAAACGAACCACAGTTTGTTTCCTCGGATAGTCTGCTTGGTTTGGGGTCGTGTGAAAGCAATCTTGGTGGCAGTTCGAATTGCCACCTATACCCTATTAGAACCAAACCGAAGCTCAGTATGTATACAGAGAAAAGCACCTTACCGCAACCCAGGTTTTAAAAACTACGCAGAAATTCCATGATCCCAGCACTGTCGCCTGGGCGGGAAAAATGGGTTTCATTAAATTACAGTTGAAGTTTCTACATCCGTAATGATACGGTCTCTGTGGGCCAGCCGACTCTCCCAGCCCCCGAGATTGAACTGTCCCGTCTCACGCAGAATGAGGAAAGAAATGAAATATTCCATTCATTTTCCTGCGGATGCATATGCAGAAGTTAATCAAATCAGATCAGAGCGAGAGAGAGGGGTGGGGAGGGGAAGCAGAGAGAAGCAACTTGACAGAGCAAACAGGATTATCATATGCCGCACATTCCATCGCCATCCAGCCCTCTAAATGAAGTATCTTTGAATATAAATACCGGGAATGCAGGTGCTTGAACAGCCTGGCTCATTGGCTCGCCATTGAAGTTTATAATGAATGTTATTACAAAGACCAGATGCTCTGCTCGTAATCCTGTCTGTGATTTGATTAGCAAATTGTCAATACAAAGCCCCCACTCCTCTGGGAGAGCTGAGACAAAACTAAGACCCACCCCCACAAATCACTTGTACTCTCACTGTTTGCCAACGCTCCATCGCTGCCACGCGACTGTCAAGTCATACACGTGAGTCAGCATGTTTGCCTTTTAACAGCCAATTTCCAAGCAAACATATGTCCCCGGTCTCGCATTGTCCTTCCAAACATCTAGAGACCGTTGGCCTAACCGATGTGTTGGAGCGATTACGTGACCTTGGACTCATTCCACATCCCCATTGGCTCCATAGAGTAGTAGCTGTGGGTTTACCGTGGATGATCTGTCATTGGCTGTCTACGTCGAGTGCCCTTTGTCCATTGGCTGTCTACGACGGCTGCCCTTTGTCATTGGTCATCGGTCGTTCAGATCAATTAGGACCGGGAAGTTGAAAAGTCAGCGGTCTTTCAAGGGGAGACAGAGGAAGTAACACAATTAACGCTGCCCCTGAGATGGCGGCTCGGCAGTTAATTTCCAACCAATTAAAACAAATTGACTTTGCCCTGGTTGGATTGTCAGCCACACAACCTCCACTGGCTCCTCATCAAGTGTGCTGTTCTTTAAAGCACAGTGCAGACGGAGCGCGGGAATCCACCATGAAAGCTTTGGAGAGAAATATACGTGACGTGGTGTAATAGATTAAAAACAAGCAAAATGTGAGAAAATCTGGTTTCACAGTCAGTGCTAAAGAAATGGCACCATCTAACAGATGCTTTCAGTAACTGTAAAACAAAAACTACATAAAAGCCCTTGGCTACACTTAGGATACGGTGCATTAAGGGCATCCTACATTTGTCTTACATTCCCAAATTGTTGAAAATGTGGAACACGGGAAAAAAATGGCTGTCTGGCAGGGAATATTGGTCTGGGGAGGAATGACAACGGAGGTTTTACCAGTACGTCAAGCGACGGAGCATACACTGCGTGAAAGGTGGTGTATCTGGAAATAGCTGGACTAAATGTATTTCCCCCAAATCTGAGGTAAAGTGGAAGTATGACTGACTATGCCTGACATGTTCAAATCCAGCTGGTACCCGTGTATAATCAGGTATAGCCCTGACCAAAGGTGTTAGCTGGTGGCTTGGCCTTTCAAATGCTAATAACAGTCAATGGTCTGGATGAGGCTGGGTACTGAAGCCTGCCCCCCTTCCCCTAATTTACACACCTCACTACATCCACACAATAGAGCCTATGCTCTCTACTTATCCTACTAAAAGGGGGGGTGTTCTGGGGGATGCATCCCCCAGAACACTACCCCCCCACACACACATTCGGGATCATTCTCACCTGGCCCTGAACAATGCAACAAGCATCCCCCAAAATATTCAGAACATATTTTTTTAACTGATAAGATACGGATAGTGTTCTTTGTGCCAGCAGCCATCAGACTGTACAACAGTGACTGAGTACCCCCCTTTCCACTCTCTGATGAGGAACCCCCCCACACCAGCCTGTACAACAGTGCCTGAGCCCCCCGACCCCCCCCTTCCACTCTCTGATGA